>JALPQI010031020.1:0-23259 GCA_025490895.1 Thaumatotibia leucotreta
AAGTTCAATAAGAATTATTTTAAAATTTAAATTAATAACTTTGTTTAAGCCGACTGTTATATTAATATTGTTACTGATTTAAACGGTAGGTAACGCGCAACTTAATATTTGACCTAAGTAGTAGTTTATACATTTCGTCTCTACATACAATCGCTATTTTTAATCCAATACCTAATTAAAAACTATAAATGCCTTTAAAATGTCAGCCATAAAAAGTGAGAATTTTGTCGTATACGTATAAACCATTTACTCCAATTTTTGAATATGCCGACTTTTTAAATTTAGGTGCCCGTTCCAGTAATGAAGCCATACCCAGTGGCCGTGCCACACATAAGGCCGGTGTTCCACCACACGCGGCCTCATGATGAGTCAGACGAGGTCAGCATGGATGAAGATGATGATTACAGGCCCCGCCCTGACGGTTACAGGACGAGTAAAAAAGTGCCGTATTCTAAGCGACCTAAGAGGTGAGACCTATTTTAATTGCATAAAATTTATCTTTTAAGGGTCTCTCTAATGCTGTCACCCCTGTCGTATGTTTAAGATGACACCGTATCAATCACCATATTCGATTGGCGTCGTCCGAGTAGTTTATTTTCGTGCAATAAAAGTTTATGACAGTCGATTGCAAAATAAATTGCGTAATAATGTTTGTGTTACGATGTTAAATTTTGTATTGTATCAACTTTCGGGTGTAAAAGAAGCCGACAAATTCAAATTGTCTATGAGCGATCAACAAATACGTACCAACATTTTTACCGCGAATTTCTACTCCCAAAGGTTGTTGTACAGAGTATACACCAAGTAATTTGTATGACTAAGTAACACAATTGACGCGATCGTGATTTTTGTTTTGATTGAGGCCTTAAGTATGTAATTTTTTTGCAATCGATCCATAATTTGATTTTGCTGAAACCGCTCCGATAGATTTGGGGAGAACCTAAGTGCCTCATTTAACGCCACACATAAGGCCATTATTCTACCATGCCAACCAACATAAAACCGTGGTCATATGAATGCATCTGAATAATACATGCATTCGACAGTCATATCATATATATTGGAACAAAGTATACTTACTGTCGATATGGAAAGTGACTACTTATCTGTCGTGCGCATTATCAATTATCATCAAAAAACGTAATTGGCCTCATTAGAAGTTTTTCAGGAAGCATGTATGAGTGCCGGCACTGACATTGTAAAATCAATTGCATAATAACAGCATTTTAAGCGTCTAAAACATCGTGCGTGTATTATATGGCATACCGGCAGATGTAACTATTGATGAAATATGCGAGTGAAGTTCAAAGACTTGTTCATGCTGAATTTGTGCAGTCAATTAACAAGTGCTTTCTGAAAATCGTATACGTACGTAATATATATTCTAAATAAGCTGGAATATTGAATAAGGATTTCATCGAGAAAATAACGCAGAGGAATGCTCATATTATGTACGAGGGCTGTTCCGAAAGGTTTTAGTTGCTCCGGTTCTATTCATGCGATTTCAATAAAACTTACACCATTTTGAGGGATATTTCAATAACGCTTTAGGCGGTGTAAATTTGTTTTAGTAAAGATTTTAGATATTTTTATTATTTTGTTTTACTTAGACGTGTCGAGCCTTACTCCAATGAACCTGACACCGGTTTTTGAGGCACTTTTTTAATGAGATGCTATGAACATCATTCGCCTATAAAACGATTTTATTTTATAGGTACTAGTAATTGAAGATATTTCCGTTATTTTTAAGTACAAATTACGTGATATCCTTTAATTTAATCATAAAAGAGTAGGCATCGAAAAAAAATCGTCAACTCTAAAATTGGAATTTCGAATATTGTAAAAATCATCATTCAATCAATGATCATTGTTCTTCAATAATAATTTAAAAAACGCAAAATGAACTAAATTATTTATCCCGGGTATATTTAAGTATGGCTTTCAAAGATTTTTATACAAAATATGCTTCAATGTGTCAATAATGGCAATTTTTTTCACACAATGTTAAATTTCATACAAAACAGGTTTTTGTATAAAAAATATAATAAAAAAACTATTCCCATTACATGCATACATTTATGAACCATAATAAGTATTGAAATGTCCATCACAATGATATAAATTTAATTTAAATCGCATGAATAGAACCGGACCAACTAAAAACTTTCGGAACAGCCCTCGTAGGTATACACGGCAAAACATACATATGGGTATTGATTTAATTTGGCTCGATAAAGTATTGTCCACATTTTTTAAGAACGAATAAAACTTCCTTTTGTAAAAAAACATCGCCTCAATTGTGTTACGAAAGTTAGTACTGATTTTTCAATCCCCAGTTAACTGTAACTGTCAAATAAATGTTAGCTCTATCCTTTTTTGACTGATGACCAGCGATAAGGACGGTAATACTTTTAACTGAGGATTGAAAAATCAGCCCTTAGTCATACAAACTATCTATCTCGAAATATAATTCGCTTCTTTTTTTAGATTTCGATGTGAGTCCCAAAGAAAAAGTTGTTCGTTATCACCAGAGATTGGATTTTTGTGCGACATCACATCTCATACTAAATGTCATCATCATCAAAATGACTTAAGTCACTAAGAATGTCGCAAATCCATCCGATCTCTGGTTATCTATCACAGACACACATGCATGCCCTAAACCACTAATTGGAGTTCGAGGCCAAAGAATCTACGAAAATATTGCCACAACAATGAAATGTTCTTACAATAGTAAATCCTTATTTTCTTAAAACAGACGTTGAGATATCTTATTTATTGGTAATTTTAATTCTTTAATTTATAAAAACAATATTATTTACTTATTTTCACGTAAATATAAGATATTTTAATAAAAACTTAATTATCCGCAATTATTAGTAACAAAGTTGGTATTGCGCTGGTATCACCTCAGGTGTTAATAACATTTGGTACAGCAATTTAACTACACATATTAAATCCCTATTTCTGCATACGTTTAGAAAATTGCAGAATAATACATTGTAGCGTGCTTTATGTTCACATTTCGTATTCGTAAAATTCCTTTGACCTACAAATTTCTTTGGCTGTGCTATAGTTCTCTATTTAAATTATCATACAGATCTAACGTTTTGTTTTCTTCCGTAGGTTGTTAACAAGGTGACCCACTTGGTTCAGCCATGTTTAGCTTCGCTATACACCCCATCATAAAAAAAAATAATTCCAAATGAAATATACTGGGTGAAATGTTATAAAACATAATGATACAAAATAATATTTTATGAATTTACTCATGATTACAGCCAAGTTTTACTATGGGACCAGCTTTGAAAAAGTTACCACAAAATCTACATCTCCATACATATTGTGAAACCAGCTGTCGCTAGTTACAATCGAGTTGTTATTAATATGTAGGTATGTACAAAAATAATAAACATTGATGGTTGGAATTGCAACGCTTTTGAATTTGTATAGGTAGGTAGTTATTATTGTATAATTTTATCCACTAGATCATAAGATTCATAAGAAAGAGCTTTATCGGGTCGATATCATGGACAATATCTGGTATAATTGACCTACATGTATTTATTATTATTATTTTGTTTTAGACAGGCAGCTGTAAGCTGATACGTCTAAATCATAGTTCACTTAGCACGTTTTCACTGTTTAAGATAGTTTGTCCAAGCGATTTTTAAATTGGTTAACACTTGTAGAGTTCACAACAATTTTATAGGTAAAATGGGTATAAGCAAAGAGCTAGTTCTATAACTACACAACTTCGTTACATACTGTAACTAGTTGCGTTCCATATCGACTCGAAGGGGCTATAGAGAATGTAAGAAACAGTTTTTTCAAGCGAACCCAGTGGCAGTAAGCCCATGTAGCTTTGCTTTCTGGAATATATATGTAAGCAGTTATTGATACTATTATAAAAAAACATATACAACTATACTATACATGCCGATCTCTTTCAAATGTGTATACATATTAATGCACTCAACTGTAGTCGTTATTATTTTTGCTGCCGAATTCGATATAAGTTCCATAGTAAAAGTTGATCGCAATCATGAGTAGATCCAGAAAATATAATTTTGTATCATGTAAAATATTTCACCCTGTATAGCACCTAGATGCCGTATGCCTATATTTACGTCGCTAAACACGGCTGGTTGTTGTAAGCGAAGTCGTACTAACCGGATTCTACTGTATTATATATATAATCTTAGTCACATAAAAGCCAATAGGCCTTTATGACGCCCAAATAATTTGTAACAGAAATGCTTAAAATATACCTCTTAGAGTATATTTTATAACCAATTTTGTTCCAACAAAAATGTGACAAACTCATTTTAAACCTTAAAATAAGCGACAGTAAGTTCAGGACTCAACACTGATGGTGGTATAAAGGACTCTCGGCTTTTATGGGAGTGTACTCGATTTTTACCCAGGACTCAGGAGGATAAGTGATGAAGAAGACAAAGAAAAAATAAAATACAAAAAATGCTTTCATTTTACATTTCCAAATTTCTTTCCCATATGTTTAACCCGTAATAAGGCAGGGGGCTTAGTAATTTAACCATACCTACTGTGTTAATAAATATGGCACGCTGTTGTTTGTGTTCACTGGTAATTCAACTTCTTTTTAAAATAGGCTTTGAAACGTTGGCTCTTATCATTTTAAGTTCTTTACAAGAAAATTTTGTTATATCAATGTTAGTTAAGAGAAAAGAAAAGTTTTTAGGTATTTACGTGTTTTTAAGAAAATCCTAGTTGTGACAGCCATATTAAACAAAAGGCGTACAAACATTACAGAGGTATATAATGTTTTCATTAGGAATTATTTTAAATAAATAAATTAAATAACAAAAAGATTGTGGAAACCTGAAAACTTTATTTGACGAAGAAAGACTCTGACAGATTTGACAATAACGCATCTGTCGTAGTTTCGTTGGCCTCGAACTCCAATTACTGGTATAAGGTATCGGCAACTAATTTAAAATCACCATTTAATACTTTGCAATAAAATGCTTGAACTGATTCGATCGATTTATTATTTTATTTTTGCTACAATAAATAATACATTTATATGCAAATAAGTGAGCATTTCTCAAAAAGCATTTGGATCACGTCTTCGATACTGATAAAAATTGGTAGGCTGGTAGAGTCAATGCTGCAGAGCAAGATCCACTCCACCACATTACTCAAAATGTCCCACAATGTTTGTATGAAACATTCCTTTTTTGTAACCAAAACTGTATAAGAATCTGGTAGGTAACAAAAAAGGAAACTTCCACACAAACTTTCTGGGACATTTTGGGAAATTTGGTGGATCTTCATCATTATTGACTTGACCAGCCTACCAATTTTTAGGATTCCGTAGCCAAAATGGCAAAAACGGAACCCTTATAGTTTCGCCTTGTACGTCTGTCCACAGTATAGCTCAGTGGCCGTTAATACTAGAAATCTGCATTTGGTACAGGTATACATAGTATTAATCATGCCAACAAAGTGATATACTTAATAAAAACTATAAAAAAATTTTTTTTCGCGTACCTCCCCAACTGGTGAAGTGGGGATGATTTATTTATTTCTTGTAATCCTATAGTGTGGGGTATCATTGAATAGGCCTTTTAAAAAGAATAAGGGTCATAAAAGAAAGTTTTTTTCTAAAGTCAATATTTTCCGAGATAATCGCTCCAGAAGAAAAAAAAATGTGTTCCCCCCTCTAACTTTTGATCATTCTAAAAAATATGAAAAAAATCATAAAATAGAGTACTTTAAAATGAAACTATTTCGAACGTAATCGGCCCAGCCGTTCTTGAATAACTACGGAACCCTACACTGATCATGGCCCGACATGCTCTTGGCCGGTTTTTATCAATATCGAAGACGTGATCGAAATGTAGGTACAAAGTTTTTCAGAAATGCTCATAATTATACTCGTAACTAACCGTTGAATGTTGTATTATTTTACAGTCCGCGCTACCGTGATCGGCCGCGTAGGCCCCAAAGGAACATCTACCACGACCGGAATAGAAGACAGTGGGCCGGTAGGAGGCCCAACACGCACACATTACAGCCCTCACCCTTCAGATCTCAATACGACGACGAATACGAGCGAAGTGACTACTACTTGCACTGCAAAAGGACTGGATATTGTTAGCGTATTTTCTTGTGACAGTTTGTATAAGTTCTTGCGTAGTGAGACTCGTTTGGCATATGCTAAATGAAGCTAGCTGAAAGTCTATAGTCAAAATCTTGCATTTCTAACATCCAGCAAAAACATCAGTCAATTACATTGACTTTCTTCGATAATTTTACAATAACGAATTCCAAAGAGCTCCTATCCAATTAATATTAATCTTTTACTTTCTTATTTTTAATTTTAGTGTTTGTATTTATTATTCAGACTATGTGCCAATATTATCTTCTTTGGGTTTAAATTCGGTTAATTAGTTGTTTAATTCGAACAAATAATGAATAGCATTTTGTTGTATTTGTATAGTTAATTTAAGTGTTATAGGTTGAGTAAATATTTATAATAAAATAAGAGTCGTTTTCTTCTCTTGAGGTTGAAATCAGATGTTGATTTTAAGTAAGTATTAGCATTCCCTTATTTACATAAATATTATTGAAAATGTTAATGTAATGTGCCTATGGTATTTCTGGCTTAATTAAACAAAGTGGTAGGATAAAAACTAGAAAACTTTTTTTTGGTGACCTCCCCAACTGGTGAAACGGGGATGATTTTTTTTATTTCCTGTAATCTTATAGTGTGGGGTATCATTGAATAGGTCTCTTACAAAAATTAAGGGTCTTATACATAACATCATGCAGGTTCTTATTGAAACCGAGGATTGAGATGCAGATTTTCAGCCAAACTGTGAGCATTATTTGATTAAAAACTCTAATTTTAATCGTAATTAATTTTCTAAGAAAAGTTCAGCGAGAAGCAATAGACTTCAAAATGAATCGTTAATTAGCGCTTGACAATGACAGTCCGCAGCCACTCGCTGCGTTTGACAACGCAGGAAACGCGTTACATTGAGCGTTCGAAGGAAATAATAGTACATTGTGCATCAAGGGAGGTAAGTACGGAATTACTAACGAGAGTGTTAGAAGCCAGACGCCGCCAGGTGGAGATGATGATGGTGGATTACCGACCGTGATGCTTACAATGTTTTTCATCACACTTTCCGACAAAAAAGTAAGTTTTAAGACATAATATTATTAAACCACTAATTGGAGTTCGAGGCCAAAGAATCTACGAAAATATTGCCACAACAATGAAATGTTCTTACAATAGTAAATCCTTATTTTCTAAAAACAGACGTTGAGATATCTTATTTATTGGTAATTTTAATTCTTTAATTTATAAAAACAATATTATTTACTTATTTTCACGTAAATATAAGATATTTTAATAAAAACTTAATTATCCGCAATTATTAGTAACAAAGTTGGTATTGCGCTGGTATCACCTCAGGTGTTAATAACATTTGGTACAGCAATTTAACTACACATATTAAATCCCTATTTCTGCATACGTTTAGAAAATTGCAGAATAATACATTGTAGCGTGCTTTATGTTCACATTTCGTATTCGTAAAATTCCTTTGACCTACAAATTTCTTTGGCTGTGCTATAGTTCTCTATTTAAATTATCATACAGATCTAACGTTTTGTTTTCTTCCGTAGGTTGTTAACAAGGTGACCCACTTGGTTCAGCCATGTTTAGCTTCGCTATACACCCCATCATAAAAAAAAATAATTCCAAATGAAATATACTGGGTGAAATGTTATAAAACATAATGATACAAAATAATATTTTATGAATTTACTCATGATTACAGCCAAGTTTTACTATGGGACCAGCTTTGAAAAAGTTACCACAAAATCTACATCTCCATACATATTGTGAAACCAGCTGTCGCTAGTTACAATCGAGTTGTTATTAATATGTAGGTATGTACAAAAATAATAAACATTGATGGTTGGAATTGCAACGCTTTTGAATTTGTATAGGTAGGTAGTTATTATTGTATAATTTTATCCACTAGATCATAAGATTCATAAGAAAGAGCTTTATCGGGTCGATATCATGGACAATATCTGGTATAATTGACCTACATGTATTTATTATTATTATTTTGTTTTAGACAGGCAGCTGTAAGCTGATACGTCTAAATCATAGTTCACTTAGCACGTTTTCACTGTTTAAGATAGTTTGTCCAAGCGATTTTTAAATTGGTTAACACTTGTAGAGTTCACAACAATTTTATAGGTAAAATGGGTATAAGCAAAGAGCTAGTTCTATAACTACACAACTTCGTTACATACTGTAACTAGTTGCGTTCCATATCGACTCGAAGGGGCTATAGAGAATGTAAGAAACAGTTTTTTCAAGCGAACCCAGTGGCAGTAAGCCCATGTAGCTTTGCTTTCTGGAATATATATGTAAGCAGTTATTGATACTATTATAAAAAAACATATACAACTATACTATACATGCCGATCTCTTTCAAATGTGTATACATATTAATGCACTCAACTGTAGTCGTTATTATTTTTGCTGCCGAATTCGATATAAGTTCCATAGTAAAAGTTGATCGCAATCATGAGTAGATCCAGAAAATATAATTTTGTATCATGTAAAATATTTCACCCTGTATAGCACCTAGATGCCGTATGCCTATATTTACGTCGCTAAACACGGCTGGTTGTTGTAAGCGAAGTCGTACTAACCGGATTCTACTGTATTATATATATAATCTTAGTCACATAAAAGCCAATAGGCCTTTATGACGCCCAAATAATTTGTAACAGAAATGCTTAAAATATACCTCTTAGAGTATATTTTATAACCAATTTTGTTCCAACAAAAATGTGACAAACTCATTTTAAACCTTAAAATAAGCGACAGTAAGTTCAGGACTCAACACTGATGGTGGTATAAAGGACTCTCGGCTTTTATGGGAGTGTACTCGATTTTTACCCAGGACTCAGGAGGATAAGTGATGAAGAAGACAAAGAAAAAATAAAATACAAAAAATGCTTTCATTTTACATTTCCAAATTTCTTTCCCATATGTTTAACCCGTAATAAGGCAGGGGGCTTAGTAATTTAACCATACCTACTGTGTTAATAAATATGGCACGCTGTTGTTTGTGTTCACTGGTAATTCAACTTCTTTTTAAAATAGGCTTTGAAACGTTGGCTCTTATCATTTTAAGTTCTTTACAAGAAAATTTTGTTATATCAATGTTAGTTAAGAGAAAAGAAAAGTTTTTAGGTATTTACGTGTTTTTAAGAAAATCCTAGTTGTGACAGCCATATTAAACAAAAGGCGTACAAACATTACAGAGGTATATAATGTTTTCATTAGGAATTATTTTAAATAAATAAATTAAATAACAAAAAGATTGTGGAAACCTGAAAACTTTATTTGACGAAGAAAGACTCTGACAGATTTGACAATAACGCATCTGTCGTAGTTTCGTTGGCCTCGAACTCCAATTACTGGTATAAATGACGTACTGACATTTCTATTACTCCCGCTACGCGCGCAAGCAATGGCGTGCTTAGACAGCAAGTGTGATGAAAAATTTATTGTACAGTTAATTTAAATGCTTGTCAATTTTTAATACTTGAAAATGATTGCCATTAATGCGTATTATTACCTATTTCGGTAAAATCCTCAGTCATGGTAACACACTGTATTATGAAACTGACTGATCACGATTTGTTATGTTGTCCATGTGTTGTATTGAAGTGGATGTTCACACTTAATCTGCCCCCATAAGCATAAACGCAGTAACTAGTTTTGAAGTGTAAATCAATTGTTTACTTTATTCAACTGAATTATGTTTTGGTTTTTGTTTAACATTTTAAAACTAGTTACTGCGTTTATGCTAACGGGGGCAGTAATGGAAAAGTGAGAACTCGGGAGGAAGTCTTCAGATGGATCCGATAATTAAGCCGCGCGCGCACGAGATCAACGTACGGCCGCGCATGGCTGCACGCTTTTCCCAACGCTCCAATAAACAGGGTGCATCTTACGCATGCGCGTCACGATTAGCCGTTTTCCTGCTAATTATCCAAATTGCACCGCCCATCTGCAAGATTGTTGGGAAATCATATAAAATCGTCGAACTGGACTTGCCACGAATAAATTAACATTGATCTTTGACTTATATTATTATTATTAACAGAGATCGGAAACATGTGGGTCATTGTTCGCAATAATATTGGCGTGACTCCAAAGTTGAATGAATAATTAATAATTTAAGTATTTACAGAAAATTACCTATTTGACACCGGTAACTACGAAAACCTTTGTAAACAGTCACCTTGAAGCTTCAAAATCAAATTACAAGAATTGATTCGTTTAATTATTCATTTAATCAACTTTGGAGTCATGTCTATATTATTGCGAAGAATGACGCACATTTGTCCGATTTCTGGTTATTTAATTACGGTTACATCAAAGCGTTCGACAGTCTCTCTCTATCATGACTCTATAATAATATGGAAAACTTTAACCAGATGTAATATACACCCTATACTAAACTGACAGATGCCTTACACCACGCATTAACGCTAAAGTGGAAATGGGTCGGCCATGTAGCGAGATATACCGATCAGAGATGGACTCTTAAAAGTACAACATGGCCTGGCCCACACGGAAAGCGTAATTTGGGAAGACCACAAAAACGATAGATAGATGATATAGCGGCGGTAGCCGGAAAGAACTGGATAAGCATAGCACAGGATAGAGAAAAATTGAAAAAATGGAGGAGACCTATACCCTATCAAGGGATTCCTAAACATGGAAAATATGGTCATGGGAAATAAAAAAGGTTTATTATTATTTATTTATTTATTTATTACGGTTGTACCTATATTTATTCCGGGTTCCGTAGAAAAATAAAAAGTTAAATTGCTACGCCATGTCTGTCCGTCCGTCCCAGCTAGTGTCAGCGATGGTTAGTAACGACAGTTGCCATATTTACCATATCGTTGTTGCGCTTTCCAAAACGGATATAGGTTATGTTGGATTTTTGACTTTTCTAATATAACCTAGCAGCGGCACTCAAAAGGTATCAAATCAATTAATGAAAATCGAGATGAGATTGCACTTAAATCAGATTTCATTAGCGCAACGATGATATACAAATATCAATGAAACAGTAGCAGTGAAAAACACAATTATTTAAATAGGTACACGACACTCCCATAGGTTTCACCTACACGGAAAATGAAGATTCATTTCGTCACTACAATGAGGGCGACGTTGGATCGGTTATTTGAAATATAATAGCGTTATTAGAAAAAATGTGCTTTTATAAAATAGGTGCCTAAATATATGTATTAGGTCATTAGATACCACTTAGTCCAAAAAGTTATGAACATGGTGATATTTCAAAAATGTAAATGCTATGATTAATAAAACAGGTTGTGGATTTTAAAATTTGTGTGTATGTATGTGACGAAGCATATTATGTATTAATATACCTAGCTATTAAATGGTTGGCGTATCCCGCGGGGATTATTCTCGTTAGGTACAGATAGATTTTATATTTATTCTTTAGTTAGCGAATAAACACGTATTCATGAACGTTGAGTACATTATAGTATTTTATGCAACCCTTGTTTAAGAGAGGTCAAAAAAGGTGAGTGGCGTGGGTAAAGGCTAAGCCGAAAATTGTTCTTAAAAAGACGCCACGAGCATTTTTTTTGACTGGGTTAAACAATGTTGCACAATATACAATACTTTTTCTACGACCACGCACTTATTTTCAAATAAAATTGTAAAATTGAGAAATATTTCTTAGTCAAACACAATTCTATTAATCATCAAGGTCGGGCGGGAAACGTCAAAATTTTAAAAATAAAGCTTCTTAATGTTTTACTATTCATCAGAAATGACATTTAGAATTAGGTTGGCAGCCATGTATTTCATTACGTCTTGTGTACACGAGGTGTCTTAAAATCCAAAAACGCACTGCATGTATGCCCGAATGCATTTATAGGGTATAGACAATATACACCGTGATCTCTAATAACCCGAAAGATTTTAACAGTGTGTTCTAGACCACATTTAGAAACTATAATGTCGTGTAAACTTTTCTGGATATCGCCTAGTTTCAGAGTTATTACCAATTAAAAAAAACATATTCTCTAATTGTACCTCGGTACAAAAGGTCTTTTTAACGGCGTTGTTGCCATTATGGAGAATAGTCTCACTAACCTCATAAATAGATGTCAAAAAGTGAGAAATAAAACCTTTTAAAAATGAGGTTTTTGTAAAAAAAACCTTAACACTCATTGTAAGTGCTAGTTTCATGAAAAACGTTTATTTTTAATGTTAAAATACATTCAAAAATTAAATAACAATTGAAAAAAAAAATTAAAAAAAAATTTTTTTTTTCGCCAAAAATTACAAAAGTCAAATAATATTTTTTGTTTGTTTTAACATCAAAAATGCGTGGTTAAAATCTTTCGGGTTATTAGAGATCATGGTGTAGACTTATCTTGACATCTGTAAGGTAATAGGGGCTTAAAGGTGTGTTCACGACCCTGTAAATGTAAATGACAAATAAAAGTACGGGTGTAGAAAAAGTAACAGATTGGTCAGTCAAAAAAACCGGGCAATAGCATGTCGGGCCATGCGCAGTGTACAGTCAAGTGCAAAAATAAATATCGAAAGAATCCGTTCATAAATATGTTACGTTACGACGTTCTTATTACACAGAATTAGAGTGCACTGGGACATATTTTTGAACGTTTTTGTATACCCCTTATTTTGTCTTCGACTGTACGGTTCAGTAATTGGTCAAAAACGGTTGAGCCCATTATGTCCATAATTTTTTCTTTGGTTACCGCAACGATTACTAATGAAATAAAACTATAAAAACGGATAACCTCGCGAATATTAATTAAAGGACCATAGGCAAATTTGTATGGGCACTGTCCCCACCCACCAACAGAAATGAAACACGTCTCATTTAATAGATCTTGGCAAACTGATAATTTTTTAGTATGACGAGAATCGCCCTATGTATGGGGTTTTCTTGGAAAACCGTGTTTTGTTTTTAGGTTTTTACATATGTTTTGCTCATCTCATTGAAAGTTACAAAGAGAAGGTTGAAAAAATATTATGTTACTAACAATAATACTTCACAAATATAATTATATTTAGGACAGAAATCTTTTATATTACTTAATAGTTTTGGCTAAAAATATTATTTAATATAAGTTACCTATAGCCTCGTCCTGCCCAATGTGATTTATGAAGGACATATTCGATTGTTTAGAACAAATGAAAAGCGATTATATTTTCGAACTCATTGGGTTTCAATTTCAAAAGCTCTAATTTAGTATACGGGCAGGACGAGGATAGACACTCCTGAAAAGACTACATGTATGAAAAATATGTAAAACAAAACACGGTTTTCCAAGAAAACCCCATACTTATGGCGATCCTCGTCATAGTGACAAATCATCAGATTGCTAAGATCTATTAAATGAGACATGTTTCATTTCTGTTGGTGGGTGGGGACATTTCTGCTCATGGTCCTTTAACTTCATCCCGACGTTTCGAACACATTACCGGGTTCGTGTGGTCTGCGGGCGTCGGGATGAAGTTAAATTTAAATAATATACGCAAATTTATCCGTTTTTATAGTTTTATTTCCTAGTTTTCATATTTTTTACATTGTTTTCGGACCCACAAATCACAAGTTAGAGACGACATTTTATTGACATAAAGACATTTTTCGAATCCTTTTTGTCTTTTAAAAAGCTTTTTGTTTATTCAACGATACAGTACCCATTTTATGTAGGGGAGGTACCCGAAAATAGACGGGCAAGCAGATGGATATGGCAAAACTAATAAGGGTTCCTAATTTAATTACTACAGAACCCAAAAACGAAAAATGACTACACATATATGCCTACATAAGAAAGATATCATGAAAAAGCGGATAATACCTAGTGACCAGATGAGAGAATAGGAGAGGACATGCTGTGCCGACCAGAATAGGATAAGTACAAACCAATGATGATGATAGACAGTTCATTTATAAATATAATTAGTCAGATAAACCGTGAACCTGTACATAAGTTTAATTATATAAATTGGCAGCCGGTTCACGGCCGCGGTTACGGGTCACGAGTTATTTCGTCGCGGTTCTGGGGCCTATTCATAACATCTATATAGCATTCATCTTGAAAACAAATTTAACTTTGACCTGCGGCTCTACCGCGAACTTCGAAATCCGCAAATTTTGAGGATTTGTCTCTCTCACTCTAATCACGCCTTCGTTGGAGTGACAGAGAAAAATTATCGAAATTTACATATTTTTATTTTCACAGCATGCTTAGCCAAGTTGCCAATCGCTAACACTTAGTAGCGTACGTATCGAAGTTTTCCCTCTCTGTCACTTTTCCATATTAGTGCGACAAAGACTGTTAGCTCCCTTTTGTTTACGATTGACGATTAAGCGTTAGCGATGGGCAATTTGTCTAAGCACCCAGATAACGAAGTTTTAAACTGGTTTTTCGAGGCGAATGTATTGGAAACATTGGAAATAACCGTCCCAGGCCGTTCTCTTGCGATGACACTTTTCTCACCAAGCCCAAGGGCATTTTTGTTTGTGCCTAATTAAGAACACCTTTTGTTTTGTTAGGTGATTACGAAACTTTTTGTGACAATTCCGTATTAGGTAGAGGAATGCTGATCATGATGTTAATTAAATCCTTTCTATAAAAAGAAAAACCCAAAATAGTTAAGTTAGTTTAGGTATTTTTGTCAAAAGTAAGGGTAAAAATGTTACAATGGTTAGGACCTTCTAGTAAGTATGTATTTAATATTAGATACTTAGGAAAAAGGCGTTTTGTATGAATAACTTTGTGAAAATTTTCTATAGAATGAATTTTTTTCATGTCAAAATTAAAATGAACCAAATTTTGCCAGTAATATTAAACACTTCTAAGGCGTGTTTCGTTTATCACTACTACTATTATTAGTGTGAAAAAGAAAAAAACCTTTGTTACATAATATACTGTTAAGTAATCTAAGTTACTCTTTAGATAATAAATAGGGTTAGGACTTTGGTGTCATTTATGGAACAGAGAGCAGTGGAGTCGATGTTACAAACATTTTTTACTTGAGTAAATGATTAACTTATAAAATAATAACGTAATAGTGTTTAGTTCAAGCTGGATTTATCAATGAATTTAAATAAATAACACGAATTTTATTTTTGATAGTCCAGAAAAGTATTAATTTTCAATAAAAATGTTGATAAATCAGAAAATAATTTTATTTCATTTTCAAGGTTCTAGTTTCCTCGAAGCCCATAAATATTATATAATAATCATAAATTAAGCTATATTATAAAAAAGATTGAACTTCATTTCATAGGTAGTCAAATATTAATACAATAAAATTATTTAATACTTAAAATGGGCTAAACCCTGTTAAAAAGAAAATATTTATGTATTATTTTTGATTAATTAATTATTAAATCAATCATAAACAATTTGAGCAACGACTCCACTGTTCTCTGTTCACCTAATGCCTCCAAAATTCCTAACGCTAATAATAAAATTAGGGACCAACTTTATAAACTCTATGAGCGCCAATTTCATAGGTGACCCAATACTTGTGGCAGAAGATCCTGGTCTAACCTGGCCACGTTCACCACGTTGATACGTGCTACAATTGTAAAATATCAATGATACTTTCGTCACATACCTCCATAGGCTACAGCTATCGCTTACTATCGGTGGTCCATTTGCTTATTGCCACCAATACAAAAAAATATTACATCGTTAATAAACTACTTTTTTTCCGAGACCCGTGGCAATTGTAGTAAGGTTAAGAACAATTTTCATTAAATCTTGACATGAAGTTTGGCTTTTGTCGGAATTTCGCTACGCGCTTAGATAATGTCGGAATTTGTGATTTTGCTTCTTAAAAAAACAGTTATTTACTGCTGATTATTAAAGTTCCTGCACAACATTTTATATTGGTGGCAAACAAACGCACGGGCCTTTCGATGCACCTACCCATCTACCCATAGACGCCCCCGATTGCAGAAACAGTACATTTATAATTGTGTTGGACCCGTCAACGTGCTACAATTATCGCGTGAAACAGGGGCCTAATGTGCTTATATTGATTATTCTAAAACAACTGCTCTAAAACGCAGGCCTCGTTAAATTAAATGACTTTTTTGTAGTGTACCATGTAATTACAATTAAGTAATATTTAAGTAAGTATAGTATTTTACTCACAAATCGTCTACGAGGTTGCAACTATAATAAAGAGATATTATAGCTTAAGCCACATTTATATATGCTGGAAATTATATGCAAGTTGATTTTATTTGATCGACGAGTGATAGGTATTGATATGGGTAGTGAGAAACGTAACGGAAATGATATCTATACCTAAATACTTAAGTTGTGATTTAAAAAAAATATGCAGTTTGTTTTTTTTTTATTCAACCTTCAAATTTTAGAGGGTTAATTTTGAACTCATATACATAGATGAACTTTTGCTATGGGAACGACATTTATCTGAATGTCGGGAAATAAAATCTGATGTTCCATACGTTTCCGGTCATCCGGTCATGTCGGTTCCATATCCATACTTAAAATTCCTCAACATGACCTTAGAGTAGACCCTCTAAAATTTGAACGGCAAATAAAAATCAGCCTATAATATATATGCAAAATATTTGACATACTAAAAAGGTATGTGTTTATAAGAGAGTGCATACAAAGTACCTACTTTTACACAGTCTACATAACAATCTACTGTATTTGTTGAATAAGCGCTGCTATAATAAAATTGCACTGAAACAATAAAGTTATGCCTTTACTTTCTCATTGCCACCTACAATTAGTTATTTAGAGCTATTCATTTAGTTTTATGACTTAACAGTCTGCATTGTTTGTTTTTCTACATCTGTGAAATAACTGTTGAAAATAATGAGCTTAAAAAAATGAGGGAGTAAGCAAAGTGAAGGCCTCTGTTTCTCTCAAGGCAATAAATATTTTCGTATGTCTCTCTTGACTAGGTCACATACCTAATTGGGTCACATTGTTTGAATAGACATCCCTTCAATCAAGATGAATTAGACTACCTAGTATTCAATTCAATTGAATTTATTTTACATATATAAGCATTAGAGTATTCTAAGACATCAAGACATACATTACATATATAACACCAAGGCTTACATAGAAGTCAAAATACACAACATAAACAAAAAATATAGTAATTATAATAATATACAAAAAATGTCCCTAAAGTACCATCACTTTTCATCTTTGTTAACGACCCAAATAAGAAAGTAAATGCAATACATAATTTAATGTTTCATGCAATCGTATATACGTATCGTAATATACGTAGTATACGTACGTATCGTAATACGTATATACGTTTGTATGAATGTCATCACAAAGCGGAAGAACTCAGAGAAGGTGAAGGAGGCTTAGGTGACGACGGTCGACACGACGTACTAAGGTTAAGAGGTAAAGTATTGAATCTATACAGGGTGCGAATGAGTATACCGAGAAACTTGAAACGCATATTTCTGACCACATTTTGATACTACGATGTTTTATTTTCGATCAGTTTCAGAGATAATGACATGTATTTCGTCAACAGTCCCGGAAAAACGATTAAAATTTGTACACTATGTGTTTTCATCTTGACATAATACTCATTGATTGATGAGATAAAATGGGATAAAGTAAGCGCAAAATGTATATCTGAAAAAAAAAATTAAAAGACTTTAAGAAAAAAATATTTTCTACAATTTGTTACTGGACTTCTATAGGGTGGTCCAAACCTTGACGTCTAAAAATTTTTTTTAGATTCCTCACGTCATGAGCTATCAGAATATACCCCATGTATGTTAGCCGATTTTTTGTAGTTTTCGAGTTATGAATTTTTGAAAAATTTTTATTTGAGAAATTCTGGAATGAAGAAAATTATGAATAAAAAAACTATTGGGCTTTTTAACTACTTTCTTTTTGTAAAAGTATTACTATAGGATGCCCTGAAAATTTCGGGAATTTAATACTTTGGAACGTATATTTGACGTGTTATACCTCTTTCTTACAAGCATAGTCTCATTATTCGAAAACACTGGCCACTTAGAAAAAAAAACAATGTCCGATTTTCAATTGTTTTTTAAAGTCGTTGAGTCGCTGGTGAAAATGGAGCTGTCCCGCGAAAGTTTTAGAGCAATGATTTATTATGACTTTAAAAGTGGATTAACACAACAACAATGTGGAGACCGATTAACTATTGCTTTTAGTAGTGAAGCACCTTCAAAGACGACCATATACAGGTGGTATTCGGAATTCCAACGTGGCCGTGTGTCTCTTGCGGATGACGTACGTGAGGGTCGACCGAAAACGGCCGTTACCGATCAAAACATCGATGTTGTTCGCCAACTGATAAAGGAAAATAGGCATGTTACATATCGGGAGATTCAGGAGACTTTAGGCATTGGAATGAGTCAGGTACAAGTTATTTTACAACAAGAGTTGGGCGTGCGGAAGTTATTTTCCCGGTGGATTCCTCACTTGTTATCTGACGACCAGAAAACGGTACGTGTCAATTGGTGCCGCAAAACTTTAAAAAGATTTAATGGAGGAAGCTCAAATGCCGTTTTTAGTATTGTGTCAGGTGACGAATCATGGATTTACGCATATGAGCCTGAATCGAAAAACCAATCTCGAGTTTGGGTTTACGAAGACGAACCGAAGCCGACAAAAGTTGTTCGTTCTCGCAGCACGATCAAAAAAATGGTAGCCACGTTTGTCTCCAAATCGGGTCACGTGGCGACTATCGCTCTTGAAGATCGAAGAACTGTCAATGCCGATTGGTATATAGGCGTTTGTTTACCGATTGTTTTTGCTGAACTGCGAAAAACTAACCCTAACCGCCGTATTATACTACACCATGATAATGCCAGCCCTCACACCGCTCAGAAAACAGACGACTATCTGAAGGGCGAAAACGTCGAATTTCTGGACCATCCTCCGTACAGCCCCGACCTAAGTCCCAACGATTTTTTTACTTTCCCGAAAATAAAGAATCGGTTGCGAGGTCAGCGTTTTCAAACCGCGGAAGAAGCAGTCGACGCTTATAAAATGGCCATTTTGTCAACCCCCACTTCAGACTTCAATAACTGTTTTAAAAACTGGTTTCAGAGAATGAAAAAGTGTATTAAACACAAAGGAGAATACTTTGAAAAACAATAAAAGTACTTTTATTTCATTAAAATGCGTACTTTTTCCGATTCCCGAAACTTTCAGGGCAACCTACGTACTGACAAAAAAATTAGCGTCCTCACTTTGATACAAGTAGGATAAAAAATACCAAATTCAAAATTTTACGTTAAAAACGCATCAAAATAGCATTAATGTACGTAAATAAAAAAAAAATAAAACATATCCCAAGGATTTTTGGTAATCTAAAGACTGCCCTGGACCTTAAACCTTCGTAAAAGCAAAAAAAGTGATACTTAATGATGAGGATTTTTCGGAGTAGTCGGTCAAATAAACTTAAAAAAGCTTAAGATTTTAAAACAGTAAAAAATGACTTGAATAACTCCACAAATTGAGTTTTCGTGATATTTTCTGTCTTTGTTTATTGATAAGAACAACTAAACAGACGAAATTTTACTTTATTTTTAAATAAAAAATTTAGAAGCTTTTTTTTAAGTTTATTTGACCGACTACTCCGAAAAATCCTCATCATTAAGTATCACTTTTTTTTGATTTTACGAAGGTTTAAGGTCTAGGGCAGTCTTTAGATTACCAAAAATCCTTGGGATATGTTTTATTTTTTTTATTTACGTATAGTTCGAGAAATATAATTTGAATGTTTATTGTTACTAATAATGTAGGTAGAAAGTTACCAATTTATATTTCACGAACTATACATTAATGCTATTTTGATGCGTTTTTAACGTAAAATTTTGAATTTGGTATTTTTTATCCTACTTGTATCAAAGTGAGGACGCAATTTTTTTGTCAGTAAATGCTTTATTTGTAGTCATACTTTTACAAAAAGAAAGTAGTTAAAAAGCCCAATAGTTTTTTTTATTCATAATTTTCTTCATTCCAGAATTTCTCAAAAAAAAATTTTCAAAAATTCATAACTCGAAAACTACAAAAAATCGGCTAACATACATGGGGTATATTCTGATAGCTCATGAAGTGAGGAATCAAAAAAAATTTTTTTGACGTCAAGGTTTGGACCACCCTGTATATGTCCAGTGTACATATATATAAAATACGAAACATAAAAACTCCTTTTCGTCTGTTATACTGCATTTTTTCTTGTATACTTTATTCGTTGTAAAATTGTCGTGTACTTCTTGTGTTTTTGTGTAATTTTAGTGCGTTATCCGTGAGCCGGCCATATCCGACATTCGCCATTTTTTCGTCGCTGCTGTCAGTGATGACAGCTATTGCAATTGGCGGAGGCGGATGACAGTAATGTGGTCGCGATCATGGATAATGAAAAAATAAAAATGTGTTTAATATTTGTGTATGTGGATAGTAATTTTAATTATTTTTTATGTTGTTATGTGGTAATGTTTTGTTTTAATGTTTAATGTTTGTAACTCTTTGTGTTATCTGTCGTGGCATCACTGAATGGGCCCTACGGAAGACCAGCGCCGATTTCTTAGTCGGCAATATGCTGAGTTGGGTCCATTTTGTGATGCACACACCACTTACTTTCTTTTATTTAATTTTTATTTTTATTTATTTTTTATTTTCCTATGTTGTCTTGTTTATGTTTATGTTTGTACTGTAAGCGTCACAAATAAATGTCTTTCTTTCTTTCTTTCTTTCTTTAAAAAAATGACCGAAAACAGATGTCGTAGGTATATTTAGTATTTTTAAGATTTCTGGTGAGGTCAAAACGCAATGGTAAAGTCGGTCAGTATACCTACTCATTCTCACTTCTCACCCTGTATTACCTTACTTACCTATTTTATAGGAATAATAATTGCCTCGGTCGAGGTTTTAACTCTCCGAAGCTTAAGATAATATACATAAAACGTAGATATACATATTACCTCAAACGGCTGGAATAATTACTGTTGGTCAGGGTAGACCAAAAACATTTTTTTTTATGTTCCCGCTCCACAGGGCTTATCAGGCTTACAGGGATTATCCTCTAAAAGTAATGTAGGTATACCAATTTTCAGAGTAATTGAGCATCATTTAAAGGTCGCTCAAAATTCGTCAATTCGGCAAAACCTACATACATTAAGTATAATGTATGAAATGAAAATCTCCCCTATTTTTTTAACTGGTGTGAGGTGTGAGTGGCTTTAACTATAGATATTCAATAAGGTCTACTCGTTTAAACATACGCTGCTTGACCAGTAAATATGCAATCAGCAAATAACCTTCAAATATAGACTACTTAATTTTATTTTATATAATAGAACAAGTTAGGCCATATGGAGGTGATATTTTTAGAAAAAAAAAATCTACATACTGTCGTGGACCACCCTACTGTAGGTAACCAAATTAAACAATTAAACAAATTTAAATATGGTTTATTGAAAAGTTTCGACTTCCGACATTGTACAAAATAATTCAGCACGCAATATATCACCACCTGATTACATCTTTCTTTGGCTCACGGTGTGACTGTTCCATGTTCATGTTTGAACAGTAAAATCACTTACATTTGTAGTTAGATTTGTTATTCATCCATAATTTATAACAATTGCATTCTGACGACACTTTGGTGTGTAATAAATACATTTTATGATTATGTATTCTCAGAAACTTGAAATAAATATTGTTTGTTCTATCGTAAACAAACAATAATATTTTCTTATGAAATATTAATGTTTGTTGATTATGACATTAATGACAAATGGCAACGTCATTTGTTGTTAAAGCCGTTTCTCACCTTTCACGACATTGCATCACGATAAATCCGATGCACATTTTTATTTTATTTATTATATTATTTCACAATACTAAATAAATTTGATAATGGTGTCAACAATTTGCCTTTGTTGTAAATTGTTGTATTCAGTTTAATACGGGCTTTTTATTGTACATGTCTGGTTTCACATATTTTTATTTATCAAATTCAAATATTCAAAATTTATGAAAGCATTTTCGACATATTTTGTCATGAAATTTCGGTATATAAGGCTGGGGCTTCCCATAGAAAGGGTTCTTGCGTTTTGAGTTTTACTGTTAAAGGTCTGTTGCTTTTTGGCTTTTTTATTTTGAGTTTAGCTGCGAAAGGACTTTTGGTTCTTGCGTTTTGACCGCGAAAGGGTAAAGACCCTGTCTTTTCAGCGATTGAATTTCTGGAGGGCGAAGCTTTGCCCAAATTATGTTCTGTCAAGTATTATTTGTGTAACTATATTTTATTTTCACTGGAAATTATGGTAAGCTAATCTGATTCCTTGTAAATACTAGTCATATATATATGTATATATCATTCACAATACACGGGGTTGCGGGTTATTATAACTCTCATTCTAAAGTAACGTTAAAATCTACATTCTCTAACAAAGCCTAATAATATAATTCAATTCTGGGCTGTTGTTAGTTAACTTGTTTTGGTTTTCTAGGTTCTCTAATTCTCTAGTGTGGGGGGCGTCAAGCGATGCACTGTCTACTATTAAAGGTGTTCAGTATAATATAAAAGTAACAATGATTCCGTCAAGTTGAGTTCAGTAGCCACAGACTGGTCCAAAGAGTTTTGGTCAGACTGTTTAAGGTCCAATTGCGAGGCGAAGCAGTGCATTGGGTCCTATAGAGCAGAAGGAACGCTCATCTTGGTTGATCATTCAGAGAGAACGAATGAACCTAACCATCATTATTATTAACAAAGTGCTTGCTTTTCACCCTTTAACCCTGGATAAATTTGAGTATTAGCTGTAGCTAGGCTTAGTTTGGGGTTATACTGCAATATAATGATACGCTTATGAATACTTGGTGCTTCTTTTCATCTTTTCCTTTGTTTGCATTGCAGTTAGGTTCCGAAGCACTGTAAAATTTAGCTAGGAGTAGTGAGGAAGCCCAACTGACAGAGTTAACTCTACACTGGTTGGTTTAGCGTTGCCTCTTTACCCCACCCAAAATTGCTGGAACTGTTAATTTAGCTAGCAGATGTGTTAGGGTTAAAAGTACTAAATTTGTTAGAAGTTCCAGTCAATTGACAGAGGTCACTTAGATGGTCGGGGATTTTCCTCTCTG
>JALPQI010031021.1:0-112235 GCA_025490895.1 Thaumatotibia leucotreta
GTATTATTTGTGTAACTATATTTTATTTTCACTGGAAATTATGGTAAGCTAATCTGATTCCTTGTAAATACTAGTCATATATATATGTATATATCATTCACAATACACGGGGTTGCGGGTTATTATAACTCTCATTCTAAAGTAACGTTAAAATCTACATTCTCTAACAAAGCCTAATAATATAATTCAATTCTGGGCTGTTGTTAGTTAACTTGTTTTGGTTTTCTAGGTTCTCTAATTCTCTAGTGTGGGGGGCGTCAAGCGATGCACTGTCTACTATTAAAGGTGTTCAGTATAATATAAAAGTAACAATGATTCCGTCAAGTTGAGTTCAGTAGCCACAGACTGGTCCAAAGAGTTTTGGTCAGACTGTTTAAGGTCCAATTGCGAGGCGAAGCAGTGCATTGGGTCCTATAGAGCAGAAGGAACGCTCATCTTGGTTGATCATTCAGAGAGAACGAATGAACCTACCATCATTATTATTAACAAAAGTGCTTGCTTTTCACCCTTTAACCCTGGATAATTTGAGTATTAGCTGTAGCTAGGCTTAGTTTGGGGTTATACTGCAATATAATGATACGCTTATGAATACTTGGTGCTTCTTTTCATCTTTTCCTTTGTTTGCATTGCAGTTAGGTTCCGAAGCACTGTAAAATTTAGCTAGGAGTAGTGAGGAAGCCCAACTGACAGAGTTAACTCTACACTGGTTGGTTTAGCGTTGCCTCTTTACCCCACCCAAAATTGCTGGAACTGTTAATTTAGCTAGCAGATGTGTTAGGGTTAAAAGTACTAAATTTGTTAGAAGTTCCAGTCAATTGACAGAGGTCACTTAGATGGTCGGGGATTTTCCTCTCTGAGGAATTTTATTTTTATTGTTCCATTCTTCACATCATATATTTTATTATCTGTATTTACTTATCGTTCAACTAACCAATAAACTTCAATTTCAGTGCTTAATACTGTCAAAACTATCTATCTTAATATTCCCTCAAATTCAATAAAACAATGTCACGTTTTCCTTTCAATAAATAATCATTTCTCTTTATTATTACATGTTTATTGTTTACAACGGTCTCCTTCCAAGATGGTCCCCGAGGACGTTTTTATTTGTAAGAGGGGGGGGGGGGGGGGTATTTTGGGTGTTTCAGAAAAATAGTTTTTTTTAATACGTATCTACATAGGTACTAGGTAGTTATTACTATTGCTGGGTATATAGAACTACTACTTTAACTTATTAAAAAAAAACCGTGATTTTGTGCTTCCCAAAACCTCGCTGGCACCGAGAATGCACTTATTTTTCGACCCTGTATAATTGCAACAATACATGTGTTATCTTTTATCGGCTAATAACTAGACAGAAGTGATTTCATAATCTAAATTAAAACAGTACCTAAATAAGTATGTAATTATAATTAGGTATCATTTCCTCAGTACATTTTAGCTAACCACTTCTAATTATGAACTGTTATTATTACTTCTAGCTTTGATATGAAATCTAACGTACGTATGTAATTTTCTAACATACATTTTCAAGACACTTGTCTTGAAAATTACATACTCATAAATATTTTTTCTTGTTTGTTATGTAGTAAATCAACATGCAATATTAAACATTTCTGTCTTTGTTAGGTAATTAGTTTGTAATTACGGCGATAAAGAAAACCAGGCAGGATGAAATAGTGTAATAATTAATTAAGTTTTAAGTTACACTTATAACGGCGCACAGTATTATTTTAAAGATCGGAGCAGCAATTTACTTAGTCATAAACATCATAATGGCAGATAAATATAATTATAATCTGATTTTGAATTGTCAACAAGCGTTTAAATCGTCTGCTGGGCTTTGGATATTTTTTTACTGTAATTCTAAGTAAACATTATCTAAATGTTCTTATTATATAGGTCTTAAACTAAGAGAATGTTCCTGTTTATGAGATTTGCCCATAGTAGATTACATCCTGTATAAGGGCAACAGAGTACCACTGAACTTATAATCTGCATAAGGTAAATTTAAAAATTTGTAATCCAATACAATCACTGCTCGACTTCTCCACTCCCAATAGTTGACACGTATCTATCACTTCGGTTTAATTCGATTGAATAACTATGTATTTGGTAGCGACGATTTGCGACATTCTCCTCTTTGATAATTCCATATGGTTAAACCTTAAATTACATGCATACAAGCTGTTATCTAACTTCAGGAAAGGACACTTTTGTTAGGGCTTAGGCCAAGCCTTTGTAAAAATATGATTCATCTAAAATCAAAACAATTTACAAATTATTTGAAACGTTAAAAACTAGATACTTCATAGATAATTGTATTTAGCATGGAATCATAATAAACATTCTCGAACGTTTTGCTGCTGAACAATGCCATGAAGATGCCTACTTATGTAAATCAAAGATTTGCATCTAAGTTATAGCACTTGTTATGGATACCGGTCTAGATTCTTGTCTTTTCTAATTACAGACATAAGAAGGCTGTAGCAGAATTGTATGATTTAGATAATATTTAACTTAGTGGAAGGAAAATGAGAGGTTGTTCGAAATTTAATCGGCTAATGCCATCTCAAGGTGCGTGCAGACCAAAAGAGCATTCGCTGTTCTATTCCTTTACTCTACGAAATTCGATCGTTACACGAAACGTGATTGGTTGATTTCGTAGAGCGGGGGATAGAACAGCGAATGCTCTTTTGGTCTACACGCACCTTCAGGTTGTTGTCTATCAGAGAAAAATCGAACTAAATGCCTGAGCAGCGGCCCACCGCGAAAAAAAATCGAGGATTTGTCTCTCTCACTCTAATGACACCTTCGTTTGAGTGACCGAGAAAAATCATCAAAATTTCGATTTTCGCGGTAGTAGGCCTGAGCTGATGAGTTAGAGAGTCAGTCAGGACATTTGAGTTTATATGTACTTATAGATAATTCTATTACCTCGTATGGATGCATTAGGAGGTCATGATAATCGCCACGTTGGGCAAGCGGGTTGGCGATTGCAGTAGTGTGATGACTGTTGCCCATCGTCAATCTTCTGTCAAAGAATGTCCTTAGTCGATTCTTACAACACCTTCGGGAAAAGTTGGAGTGGTGACAGAATGTATTCTTAATGCTGTCACCACACGGCCGAAGTCTATGATGATAACATTTAAGATTTCCAGCTTAGTTAATTGGTAAAGTAATCATATAAGAAGGTATGTCATGTCGGCGTGAATCGATTAATATTTCATTGTGTTAGATGTTTGTTTAATTAATCACATGTATTATTCGACCGATGACACGAATGCAACTGTTCCTATAAAATTAGGTTCATCTCATCTGAGTAATTCTTCCGTTTCCTATATTCGTGATTCCACGCTCATACTTAATTTAACCATAACGGGTGTTAAACCTGAAGAATAATTAAATTATATGTGTGATGATGTCTGCTTTTAAATTACTTTCACAATGAACTTTAATTAATAGTACCCTTTGCACTAAAGCTAATTGAAAGATAAATTCGGACGTTTTTGTGAAAATAAGAAGGGAAAAAGATTGTTCACTACATCTGTGTACATTTGTTTTGCTCTAACATTTTCGATGTTGTGTTGTGTCTCCAGTTGATACTTAGCATGACTTATTAATTAGCTTCGTGTGAATTTACTTACCGCTTTTATTATGTCTCAAATTCTCAGATGTTATAAGCTATGCAAAAATTCACGACCTAGATTTTTAAAACAAAGGCCGTGTACTCAGACTCAATTTCTTATCAAAAAGTACTTAATGGCATAATACTCATAATTACCATGTATTGCATTGTTATTTAGAATATACCTAGCTATAAAAAAACAGTATTTTAACCAGTGAGTACTTCATAAATGAATCAATTCAAATTACCGGCGTTCTGGGTTTCAATCATGCAGCAGGGGCCTGTGTTAGACTTATTTTAGATTTTATTTAGTTTAATAATTTTAGAATTTATCTAGTTTTAGTTTAGTCATACTTTTAAATTTTAATTATGTACTTAAGTAGTTGGTTTATACAATAATTGTATCTTACTTTATTTTAAGACAGACTTATTTTGAAACCTGATTCAAATTTGTGCTTATACAGAATACAGATACTTACATCCATTCCCTAATCATTTGTTTAAGATAAGTATGTTAACCTTTAGGTTGCTGCCGTCCGATTCGATCCGTTTCGATTCAAAGTTTGCATATCTAACAATGCGTATGCAAATGCATAACAATTTATAGTTATAATAACTAGAAAATCCAAACAACAAGTAATGCCCTACGAACAAATAAAACATGGAAGCCGCACGCCATACTAAATTGCCTTTCAAAAACGGTCCTGAATTTTAGTTGACAAGTGTCACCCACCCCCTCTACAATGCATCACGGTAATGAATTTCAATATCAACCTTTAAAAACTTTAACCGCCATTTAAAAATAGTTGTGATTGGTCCATCAAAGTTTTGATTGGCGATATTCAATAAACATTTGTCAAAGACGTTTGCGCCGAAATATGCGCTGTGTCAAGAAAAGCGCTATGTCCTGCCCATCTTGGCACAATTGAACAATTGTTTTTGGGGGCATTTTTGGGCTGGCGTTAGACGTCCATGTTTATATATGGTCGCAGGTAATGCCCAATTCAAAAAAATCAAACCGTCTGATTACAATACTAGAACGAAATGTCCGATGTATTATGGATTTATTACTTTCGGGCATCTGTTAAATTATGGTTTCATTGAAGGAGTATGGATGCGGGCGGCGCAGGACCGGTCATTGTGGCAATCTTTGGGGGATTATGTTCAGCAGTGGACGTCTTTCGGCTGATATGATGGATGACGATGATGAAGTATCGGTGCATCGAAACTTAGTTCCGGTGTCTTGAAAATCCACTTACAAATTGTTACGGTTTCATTCAAAACTGCATTAATGGTATTTTTTTTTCTTAATAAATTCATATTTTTACAAGCAGGCCCTTAACTAAATCAAAAATTAAATCAAATCAAATTAAACGACTTTTTATTCAACTAGGCATGGTAAATTGTAATAATTACTTTTGAATTGTCATACACAATAACAAGTAAAAACCCGGTTCTATCCCTACACCACTGACCCAGTGACCGACTAGTATACCTTTTGAATTAGCATCGATAGTTGAGTTTCGCGATATGGAAACTCCCTACTTGTCAAATAATTTCACTCCGTCGATTTAGATGTAAGCCAACAATTCTATAGCTCTATCTCTTACCCATCCAATCTTCATCAGCATCACCAAAACCCGTTAGTCTTTTCCATTTAATTTTCAATAACCTACACTACGAACAAATAAAACATGGAAGCCGCACGCCATACTAAATTGCCTTTCAAAAACGGTCCTGAATTTTAGTTGACAAGTGTCACCCCCTCTTCAATGCATCACGGTACTCGTAATGAATTTCAATATCAACCTTTAAAAACTTTAACCGCCATTTAAAAATAGTTGTGATTGGTCCATCAAAGTTTTGATTGGCGATATTCAATAAACATTTGTCAAATAGTAGAGGTCCAAATGGAAAAAATTGTGCGCTGTGAGTTACAGTTTTGTAATTTTTACCAGAGCTAGAGGGTGTAAAAATAAATATTTTTAGATGTGGAGGGAAAACCAATTCCCCCCCTGAACGAGGGGGGAGGGGGGTGAATGTGCAAACGGAAGGGTTATGTTTAAAATTTTTTCGTCTAATATTTAGGCCTACTATTCATTGTTTGGTATCATTTTCATGTAAAACAGACACGGGGAATTCATTTTTGATAATAAACATGAGGATTTTCATATGTAAAAAAATAATTATTAGTATAAAGGTAAAATAATCACCGTTTTTATTTTGATTGTTGCGTTATATAAGTATTACCAAATAAATAAATGAAAATAAAAAAAATACTACAAGATAGCATATTTATTGTAGTTTTTAAAAATATATACTTTTTGGAACTTTCCATGCAAAAATAAGTTGTAAAAAAATTGCACCTGTCGCGTACCTCGAATAAAAAAGGGACGTTGCTTTGACTTATTGTTGACAGTACGTTTCTACTGCGGGAATTTAGCGATTTTGCGTAAACAAAATACTCCATAATGTCTGTTAGGGCAAATTGCATCAACCTGGGTTAACCAAGAACCCCGGGTTAAACGTTTATTTCACACGAAATTTGATAATTGATTAATTTCTTATGAATGAGCCAGTGACTGACCCGGCACTATACAGAGGATATCCGAGACATCAGCCTATGTGATATTAGAATGACTCTTGAACAGCTCAAAAATAACAGGGCGTCTGGGGAAGAGGGAATTATAGCTGAGCATCTGAAGCCAGGTGGTAAACCAATCCTTATGGCCCTTCAGAAGTTGTTCAACTCCGGAAGGGAGAACGCCTTAGGCATGGAACAGAAGAGTGGTGGTACTGTTCTTGAAAAAAGGTGACTACGCCTTATTGAAGAACTACCGATCCATCTCACTTCCGAGCCATATTTATAAGATGTTTTCAAGAGTCATTACGAATCGTCTTGCACGCAGGCTTGATGACTTCCAGCCTCCCGAACAAGCCGGTTTCCGAATTGGCGTTTCGAAAATGTTATACAGAAGACCGAGGAATAGGTATAACCTGCCCCTCGGTTTAGCGTTTAGCGTTTGTGGACTACGATAAGGGGGGTTTCCATGACGTACTAATGCGGTTTAATTTAGGTCAAGAGAAAGGTACAAGGCTATACGAGTCGTGTACCACTGCCCCTTTCCCAGAACCTAAACTGAATCGCATTAGTACGTCATGGTAACCCCCAAGGCCTTCGATTTGATCGAAACTCTGGACGTACTGCAGTTTCTTTAACGATACCAAGTAGACTACCGCTATTTCGAAATGTTGAGGTGTTTGTACGAAAGCGCCACTATGTCAATCCAACTCCAAGACCAGAGCTTGAAGCATATTATACTGCAGCGGGGAGTCAGGCAAGGAGGTGTCATCTCCCCTAATCTGTTTACCGCTGAACTGGAAGATGTCTTAAAGACTGGACTGGAAAAGGTGAGTATCAACATAAACAGCGAGTACCTCACTCACCTTCGATTCGCTGATGATACGGTGGTCTTGGCTGAGACCTTGGAAGATTTCAGTACGATGCTCGCTGACCTCAGTAGCGCCTTCTAGCGAGTTCGTCTTAGGATGAACATGGATAAGACGAAAACTCTCGTTACAATCGGAGACTAAACTCGAAGGTGTAGACGACTATAATATACCTGGGACAAGCTACTCAACTGGGTAGCTAAATAAATAAAATAAATAAATAAATAAAGCTTGTCCTAGGTATATTATAGTCGTCGTGATTGACCTCCTACTCAAAGTTGGACCTACCTAACTGGTAGGTCCAACTTTGAGTAAGAGGTCAATCATCGAATCCGACTAGGTTGGGCAGCATTTGGGAAGCTACGACACATCTTTTCGTCCAATATTCCGCAGTTCTTGAAAACAAAAGTATTTGATCAGTGTGGCAACACACACTGATCAAAGATTTAAAAGAGTGATGACATACGGTACTGAAACGTTGTCGCTTAGAATGGGCCTCATAAGAAAGCTTAAAGTCACCCACAGGGCAATGGAGAGGGCTATGGTGGGAGTCTCTCTGCGAGGTCGTATTAGCAATGAGACGATCCGCAGCAGAACCAAAGTATAGTTCCATAGCTCTCCGAATCAGTAAACTAAAGTGGCAGTGGGCGGGGCACATTGCACGTAGAACCGATGGCCAATGCGGCGGCCTCGCAGGTGGAAGGCACAGCGTGGGTAGGCCCCCCACAAGGTGGACAGTGATGATCTCATGAGTCCGCTGGATGCGAGTGGCGCAGGACCGGTCATTGTGGCAATATTTGGGGGATGCATGTTCAGCTGTGGACGTCTTTCGGCTGATATGTTAATAATGATGATTTATGAAGTAAACGTTTAACAATTGATTGTCAAATTCAATATGATATAAACTTTTAACGTGGGTGAACTGGGTTAGATTTTTAGTCCCGGTTAGTAAAAATTAACTTTATCGTCTTTGGTAATGAGATCAGTACCTAATGACACTTGTAAAAAGGATTACCCATTCCGATTCATATGATCAGATACTATATATCATACATGTGGTCAGATAGACCAGATATATAATATACACGCGGTATACAATAATCGATAAAATCTAAAAATAGAATCTGATCAAATAAAATTCTTAATAATCTTAGGTTATTTAAAAAAGAAGATCAGAAAATATTCAATTTACTTTCATATCAATAAATGTTTACAATTGTAATATGAACAATAGTATGCAAGTACAAAAATTTGTATAATCTATGAGCAGTTGCCGGCACAAAAGTCTCTTTTTTGAGATTACGCGGAGGTTTTTGTTGGAGGTACGCGTCAGGTAATTTTTTTTTCAGTGATTTTTTGTATGAAAGACTACAAAATGTGTATATTTTCAAAAACTGCAATAAATATGCTATCTTACACATTTTGTTTAAATTGGATAAGTTTGTTTTTTAATACTTATATGACGCATAAATTAAAATAAAAACGGTAACTTTTTTACTTTTACTCCAAAAAAATCTACATTTTTATAAGAAATTGCTCATGTTTAGGATAATAAATGGATTCTCCAGGTCCGTTTTACACGAAAATGATACCAAACAATGCATAGTAGGCCTTATTAATTAGTAAAAAAATATTTATTCGCAACCCTTCCGCATGCACATTCACCCCCCTCCCCCCGCGCTCAGGGGGGGAATTGGTTTTCCCTCCACATCTGAAAACAACTATTTTGAGACCCTCTAGCTCTGGTTAAAATTACAAAACTGTAACTCGCATCGCACAATTTTTCTCTACTTTGTATGGACCGTGACCCTTACTAAAAGACGTTTGCGCCGAAATATGCGCTGTGTCAAGAAAAGCGCTATGCCCATCTTGGCATAATTGAACAATTGTTTTTGGGGGCATTTTTGGGCTGGCGTTAGACGTCCATGTTTATATATGGTCGCAGCCTCTACATGTCTGCTGGGACTGGTTAATGGATATTTATTCTTGTGCCCGTGAATGGGTTGCAGCTTTCAGCAGTACAATACTTTAGATTTAATACAATACTTTTTCCAAAGGGTCTCTAGTCTCTACTTGTTGTATCCATGTTCCTCCCACGCAAGCTTACCAAAGGACCGAAATTTTAGGTCCGCGATAAACGAGAGAACTGCAAAGCCATACGGTGTACCTTTGTTAAATTACGTAATCACTACGAATCAATAAACCATCTACCTACATATATACCCATTTTATATCAAAAAGTGGAGTCTATATTAATTCGCATAATTTATTACGCATACTTCAAATTGGCATAGCGTTGTTAAGCATACTATTTAAGTGGCATAAGCATAATTTCGCATAAACGATTACGCATAATGTATTCACGTATAACGTAAACTATCATAACGATGATTTGGAATAATTAGGATGAGCATAATACTAATTGGTATACTTAATGAAAGGTATACAATATAATAGATAAAATAATAATGACCGATCATAGATTGCGTAGCGAAACCGATACTAAATACCTAATATTTTTGCCAAGATACTAATATTATTAGGTAGTATATATTGCTTCCAATTTAAAACTAGTTTAGATTTTTTTTTTCTTTTGCGTTGTGCGTAGGTATAACAGTTAATTTAATGTTTAGGTCTTGACATATTTTATTGATTGGCATACATGTATACCTACTTATATTTTTATAGTAAATATTGATTATTTTAATTATTACACACATTTTTACCCTAGCAATTTAAAATGTTCATAAATACGGCGTGTGTATTTTATACGGGATACAGTTATTGTTTTGTGATCGTAGAAATCATGGTGTAGGTAAATAGATCCTATTTTAAGCATCATTAAAATATACGCCCGTATTAAATAGGCACACACTCTGTACTGTGCGCCTCATGCGCCTACCAAGATGTGATTTCTTTACTAATAAAATAGATTATTAAGTACCTTATGTTTTATTTAATTGATTATATCTGACGTGTTCATTAGGATGTGTAGGAGATATCGACGAAAGCTAGGCTTCAACTTCGCTTCGTCGCTCCTGATTATTAGTCTTTTGAACTTAACCTTACTGTCTCGATTTTACCCTGATCTGCCTCATTCGCTTGATTTCTAAGTTTATACTAATCCACATTAGGACGAATAAAGTTATATTTAATAATGTTATGCATATTTCAATTATGCATAATCAGTAATATGCGTAATAAGCATTATGGAATTTTATTATTTTGCCTATTCAATATTATGCTTAATTATTTATGCCAAATCCGTTATGCGAATTCATATTAGGACTATTAACATTAGGCATATTAAAGGGGACCCCAAAAAGTGATCATGAGCAACCGGCCGAAGTTACTCAATCCTAGGTATGCTTAATTGAAACTACGCCAGCTAAACTAATCGTATGAATAGGTGGCGGATACGTCCGTCACGGGGCGGCCTTGAATTATCACATCCAATTCATCACCGTGGGCAATGCGACGTCTAAATGCGACGCTGTAATCAAACCCATTATCTGGTTTGTGATTACACCGTCACATAAAGTCACAAAAATCAGGTTAGGTATACGATAGGGATTTTCCTGGTACAACCTTTTATAATGAAAGGAATGTTGATTTTTAGACGTTGTTTTGGCAGTGGAGATTATTTGTAACCTTCTTAAGTTGGCATATTTGTACCAACTTTGTATTTGCCTGTAACTTTGTATCTACATGTATTGTTTTTATTTTTATTCAATCTAGAAGAAAACTGTCTGACTGTCCCCTATCACTCCGACGAGACCTCAATTGCAGGGACAAAGATATCTATTTAAATTGTCTATTATACATAAAAATGTATAAAATAAAATAAATTTGTCACATCTCAATGTAAACAATATGTGCCTAATTCCTTCGAATTTTTGATGTTCGTGATTGTCTTAGCACTGATGGTAAGTTGAATCACACGTTATCTATTTTCAATTGTTTATTAAACACAAATGTTACAAATAAAATAAATTAGACACATTTCAATTTAAACTGGCTTTCAAATTTAATACCTATGTAATTCCTAAAACTGAAAGACTTATTGTGTGATTTCTTTTTTTCGTCTTTTCTTTATTTAGTATTTGCTACTACTATGTACTTGGCTTGGCGTTTCGAAAAATCACGTCGTCACTACATAGTATAAAATAAAGTCACTTTTTCTGTCCCTATGTCCCTTTGTACGCTTAAATCCTTAAAACTACGCAACGGATTTTGATGAGATTTTTTTAAATAGGTAGAGTAATTCAAGAGGAAGGTTTTTATGTAGGTATAGTACCCGTGCGAAGCCGCTAGTTAAAAAGATTGTGATCCAATGTGAAACGTGTTTTGATAGAATTTAGGTGAAATATATGCTTAGATATGCTAGGTACCACACCGAACGCTAATAAGTAGGTACTTACTGTATAATAAGCATAGGTCAAAAGCAGTCGTAGGCAAATCTAATATATTATTTTAGTATCCTTAGCTTCAAGATGGGCCTAAGTTTCACACCGCTGATACCTTCAGACCGCTAATAGGTATTCCTGTAACGTCTCTCTTTAACTTTTTAGGTGACTGATAGGAGAGGTAAATGCAAAATGCTATTTGGTCTAAAGTCCGGCATATCTATATTAATTTAGTATTTTTTCAAAAAGGTAAGACAAATAGTTATAAAATATTAGCAGGCAAGTTATTGTCATGTCATGTCATTGCACCCAAGCGTTTCTTTTTGTCGAACGCGTGCCAAAATCTAACGGAATTCCAATGATACGAAGGAAACTATTGCTTTAAGTGTCGCAGACTACTTAACTACCATAAATGTAACCATACAAAGCGTATTAAATTGTGAAGTTGTAGCGAATATATAAAGGTTCACGAGACCTCGAACTGTTTAGTCTGTCTTCGCGGCCCCACTTAACCGGTCGGCCTGACCTCAACTCTTGATCAACCTTACCTGCAGTAACGTGAGTTTAATAAACATAACATAAACCTCCTTTTAATAAATCCCATTAAATTACGTCTAAACAGTGCATTGTATAGGTACAGTAAATAATATAAATACGAGTCGAAATTACATTGCCAAGTGATTATGAATTAGGTATGTCAAATTGCTGGGTTAAAAAAACAATATTATGCAGCATTTTTTTCCGACAAACATTCCATGTCAGATTGCTAGGTCAAGAGTTGATAAGTACTTTTTTCCACTAAAGAAATTACCGGTCATCTGTAGGTACATTTGTCTAGATTAATTTGCTTTTATAGCGTTTTACAATGTCCGGCGTGATTTTTATGACCAAATTAAATTGCATTAAAAATGCTTTTCAGTTGTTCCAGTAATATTTTCGACATGCTTAGGATTCGAGTGCAGTGTAGAAAATTATTTGTGTAAGGTGTAGCACCAGTGCTTTCGCAAATATGACCATGAATTGTATTTTTATGATTACAAAACATTGAACATCGGTTGTTTAGATTATCTAGGATCGATTGTATTCTATTTCTTGTACGTACTTACTTATTATGCAGGCATAACTATGTAATAACAGCCATAACAGGGATTATGCAGAGTTGATATTGCTAATCGACATACATATATTCCATTTGACACGGCTTGTAGCCCTTTAAGAAATACTTAATTAGGTACCTACACAAAGTTGACAATGCACAATGTCAGGAAACATCCATCCGTGGAAGGCAATCAATACTTAGAGGCTAATTTCGCATGTAGGAAATACCGCTTTGTCAAAGTTTAATGCGAATTCATACTACGTCATTCAACATTTTGACTGGTATATATACCTACAGCTACATAAACAATTAATACCAGGAAAACTCAATTGGCTTGTAATTATGTAATGACCATAGTATTTTTAATGTTTACAGCAATAATAGTAATTAAGAATGCGTATTCATTGCCGCGTTTAATCTGTATAAGTATGCATTTTCATGGTAAGACTATAAATTTTGCCTTATTAGGTAGGTATATGGACTTTTACAAATTATATAGGTACATAAGTAATAACTAAAATAAAAATCGTATACCTATATGACGGGAAGATAGAATAATAATAATTAATACTGTCTTAATAGGCGTTTCCAATAAATAAAGCTTTTTATACAAACAAACCCATGTAGCGCGATCAAAAAAATAATGAGGCAGAATCAATCACGCGTGGCTCAGAATTGTCGAGACGTCGCTTCAAGGGGTTGTGCAACGCGTCACAGTTCCCAGGCTATCCGAATACATAACTAGACCGATCTGCCGAGATAAGGAAGACTAGCTGTAGTAAAAGCACCCAACTTGTCGTTTCCCAATAATAAGATCACAAGCCCTCCGCAAAAACGTGAGCCAGCCATCTTTATTATGGAGTTGGCGTGGTGCTACACAATGCCGTCATTACCAAGTTACAACATCGCGAAGCTGGATGACTATTGATGGGTACTCCGCTATAAACAAAACACAAGGTTATTATTTTGACACCTCGGATAGTGGTTAGTCAATGTTGATGGCAATAAGCTATTAAATTACTTGTATAAAACCGGTTGCAGTACCGCCTCGTAGATATGTGGGATCGATACTCTACATAAACCACAAGTATTATAATTGCGAGCACAATTTAACTCGAATGTTTCTGCTTTGTTACAGAGGAAATATGCGGGCAATTAGTTTTATAATAGCCGCTGCGGTACTGGCTCTATGTAAAGCAGCATCACCACAGCTTCGTTTCGCTTGGAAACAAGTAGACTATGCCTGGGATACGCCCGCTGATAAAGAAAATGCCATCAAAAGTGGTAATTTTGTCCAAGAACATAACTTGATTCTTGGTTTAGCGAGATGGAAGAACAAGCTGTTTATCACTGTCCCCAGATGGAAAAATGGGGTGGCTTCCTCGCTTAACTACGTGGATGTAGATGGGGCTCAAGATCAGCTTTTGAAACCGTATCCTTCCATGAAGGACAATTTGGTCGCTGATGATGCGAAGGAGCTGCCGTCGAACAGTTCTATCATCTCCGTGTTCCGAGTGTATGTTGACCCTTGTGATAGACTATGGGTTATGGATTCGGGATTGGCTGATATTTTCGGTAAGTTACATTTATCACCTATTTACTTACAAGCCCCTAGTATTCAAATACATACATACCTACATATAAACCAAATAAAACGATTCCAAATAATCAACATACATTATATACCGTGCATTTACTTAACATAAAATTATGATTATTATATCCCCTTTTCCCGACTCGAAGTTTTTCAAAAGGGATTTATTTGAAGTTTTCGCGCTGTTTCTCTTATCCACCATTAACTATACGAGTATTTATTGAGTTTACAAAAATGACATTGATTTCTTTTCTACACTGTGTTTTCCTCAATTTATGAGGCCAAATGACAAGGATTGTACAAGTAGTTTGTGTTGATATAATAGGTACTCAATCAATAAAACACAATATCTGATGCAAATATTATGGTTTTGCAAATGTTTAATCTGCTAAGTTTATTAAGTAGTAGAGACGCAGTCTTTTTGTTAATAATTTAGGCTATGGACAATTGACTGGCATTCTTCAACTCGTATGTTCCATGTTAGGCATGTTGATATCATATTTAATCATTGCAGCATTGAATCATAATAGGGCATTTTCGCGAGAAGAGATACAAAAACTTATTTTTCTGAAACAGGTAAATTTTATGTTTTTCCTGCTCAGAATCACGAGCTCTTTCGATCCTACTAGAAGAAAAAAAGTGTCTCAAATTTTTGTTTCTATTACGTAACCGTTTTTCAAACACTTTGTACAGCGGTTACAAAGTGGAGAGCATGTAAAATGTATGAAAAATGTGGGACCATTTTTTTCTTGTATTTTTTTTCTTCTAGATTGAAAGAACTCGTTATTCTGAGTAGGAAAAACATTAAATTTACCTACCTTAAAATACAATTTTTTTGGATCTCTTCTCGCGAAAATGCCCAATAAACAAATATTATATTTTTTGTTTGATTATAGGTGCTGGTAACCAGATCGCGGGGCCGTCGCTAGTAGTCTTCGATTTGAATACTAACCAGCTTCTTCATCGGTATTTCTTTAAAGTCTCTGATATGAAAGAGGACTCATTCTTCGCCAATATTGTAAGTATAAGTACCGACTAGAATTCTGAACATACTTTTTTAAATGTACCTATACCTTCCAATGAGACACTACTCGTATTATTTTCTGTTTTTAAAAATTTTAAATAGTAAATACTTATTGCGTATCCACGTACGAGTACATATAGACACCAAACTTGGAATATACCTACCGATCTTTGCATTTTTTCTAGTGAACCTGGAAATGAATTTATGCCACTCATCGATCTAAAACATAAATAAATGCCACATTAAATATGATAAAGATGTATTGTGTAATAAAATAAGGCTAAAAAACAGAACTTGGCCATCAATACTTTTTCTTTTTAACGGTGTGTCATCCGTGGCATGCACTCGGAATCGGACCGGCGAGTCGTATAGCGTGCAGTTTTATCTTATTTATTTGCGAAAGCATTTCCATGTTTTTACGAGCTCGACACTGTTATAAAAATAACCGAATGTGGTGCGTGTATAAGTACAATTATATCGACTCAGTTTTGATAAGTATTAGGTATGCCTAATTGGTTAAATTGTCCAATAACAATGATATAGTAAATTACATGTAATAAATATAGGATGTTAAAATTATCCACATTCCTTACCGCAGGACTATGTATATATGCATTACATTTTAATTAACATATCAATTTGACTATTAAATGAACATTCAAAAACAATAATTGCTAAAATACTTAGGTATTCTCAGGGTTTCGGGATTCCACAATCATTAAATTATTTTGTTCAGCGTAAGACCATCGAGATTCAAAATTACGGTAAAATTGTGTTCAAAATTATTATCTTTGGTCGTAATACCAAGAAAGTAGGTATACATTTTAGCACTCTACAATAATACATACAAGCAATTGTAATAGTACAATCGTAATGTTATCCATCTCTAGCTCTATGAGCTAGCAGCATGAGATTAACTGTTTCGGTAGCGTAATTCAAAACTTCGGTATCTTTATCATGATGTCGACACGCCTAAATAGCTATGTTATTGTTTATCCTGGATCTTGAATAGAGTCAGGGTTCCTTTATTGATCTATCAAATACTCGTATACACGTAACTGATGTTTTCAGGTGGTAGACGTTGACAAGGACACCTGCGACAATGCCTTTGCGTACATACCCGACTTGGGTGCGTACGGTGTGGTGGTCTACAGTCTTAAGCAGAACGACTCTTGGCGTATTGCGCATCACTACTTCCACTTTGAGCCTCTAGCAGGCCAGTACAAGGTCGGCGGCATCGAGTTCCAATGGACTGATGGTGTCTTCGCACTCGCTTTGTCTGAGCCGAGGGAACAAGGGTAAGTTCCTTTTTGTCTTAACGTTTATAACGGCAATTTCCTAAGCCTCTCCGTAGGCTTCGGGTTTTGGTTACCAAGAAGTGGCTAAAATTTACGAAAGTTGCTGCCGTCTGATCTTTCCAAGAAGGTATGTCCGGTTTTCTCCAGATATTTACTTTTGTCACGATGTGACAATTAAATATCAAACGATATACAAACATACTAACTATTTACGTCCACTCATTTGCTTTTGGTTACTGTGGTTACCAGCTGTCACTCTTATTTTACATAAGAATAGCGCTCAACCAAAATTTCAAAGTAAATGAGAGGATATTTAAAAGTACTTAGGCACTGGTCTCATCGCGGAGCCGAAGTTTCTTCCCGGGAGTCCCGGAACTAACGGGTTTGGAATCACAAGGACCAATCACTATTATACCAAGAGTTCATAATTTATTTTAAGAAATAATTGCTATCCTTGCGCGAACAGTCATTGATACCTATACAGTTCTCGGAGAATGCCTAAAAACTTGTAATAATATCTTATTGCTTTAGTTAGAGTTTACAGGCCGTTATGAAGCGCACAATAACTATATTTCCTTATGACCAAGCATCTGTAACGTAATATTTCTAAGTACTCATAATAAACAATAGGCTCTTTATAATGCTTTGCTCAACCGGTTACTGCATTGAAAATTATATCAGAAAATCCAATGCACCTAGTGAGTTGCTTTTTAAACAGCCTCGTTATTTTATACGAGTAGTAGAGCTGGCCAAGACTTCTGTCACGTAGAGACCTTGCTTTTTGTCATACATGTTTGCTGAATTTACAATCACTATTATACCATGTTTAGGTCTATATAATCTTTCTTTTTCTATGAAACTACCGTGTACGTGGTCAATCAAATGACTATGCAGAATGCATCTAATCAATTATCTACCCATATTACGAATACGATTATTATGATATTATGAACATAATATAGACAACCTTAATTAGGTAGTATCTACATACGCAAATTTGTTTTTTTTTCTGATTGTTTTCCTTACAAAAAATCAGTATTTAGAGATGAATTTCCCCGGAAACACGTTATGCATTTAGCAGGAAAATAAACATCTGATTTATTCATATAGGTATTTATACAGGTACTTAACTGTTCAATTGGTTATACTGACTTATATAATTTTATATGCATACTTGTATGACATATTTGTAACTCGAATTGTGATGAGACGCGGGAGACGGGGACGGGGAGATTGTGTTTAACGCGGGAATCTAACGGGAGTATATAAACATATTTCGGATATACATTTTTTGTGATATTTTTAAAGAAGATTATTCAAAACAGGTCTCATTGGCCGACATTGACCGCAAATTAAGCCAACGGTACATTCAAAATTGGAGGTCAACGATTATTGCTCTCCTGATGTGATAAGATAAGACGCTTTATTTCGGCAATAAGCCAAATTTATTCATTTATTCCCATTACCATTCAATTATTTGATTCTTAATACATACGCTATAATTTAGAGCCAATTTCATTTCACCTACCAACGAAATTTTATGTGATGTAAATATTCTTTACATCACATAAAATTTCTAAATTCTATTTTTTTTTGGTAGGTGGCACAGCTACATAAATTGTTGAAAATAAGTATATTTTTTAAATTTAGGTGGCGTGAAGAGCAATTGGGAACAAATTTAAACCACAAATTAAAATATTTTTCCTTCCCTTTATAATAATCTTCATTAATAATGGACTCACGGTTACTGCCACTAGTACCTTGTTAGACAAGGTTCATTTCATAGATTTTTTTATTTGAACCTTTTTCCTCTATTTTAGATCGCTTACCATGTTTCGTGGTGGTTATGAATTTAATAATAAAAAATCTACCTATTAGATATAGCCACAGAATAATATTCTGAATTCTGATATTCTTGTAGCTGATCACAACTTCCAGGAGTCACGTACTTATTCTAGTAGAAGTAGAGTAGGGTACTGTATCCACGGATAGTGATGAACAAATTTATTTATATTAAGGCCATTTGAATTCAGTGCAATTAGTACCATAGCCGGTATAGCTATTACATATTACAAAAATATCGCGAAAAATCACCTCTATAATGTCGTATTACTTATCCCACAGGTACCGAACAATGTTTTTCCACGCATTCTCAAGCACGAAGGAGTTCTGCGTATCAACGGAGCTGCTTCGCAACTACACACACATCGATAAGCACGAGGCATTCCACGATTTCAAGGTTTGAATACTAAATGCAGTCGTAAAGCTCACAGATTGCAACACGTACTTGTCTATTCAACCCGGTTGATCCTCGAAGTAAAACTCAAAGCCATTCCGTTCAATGTTAGGAATTCAATTAGATCATAACTAATAAGTAGCAAGTCCCAAATCGAAAGTACCTAAACAAATAGAACATGTAGGTATGCAGCCCCATTTTATATTCGGAACTGCTGTACCACAGACACCACAGTGTCCACAGTCGACGTCAAAGATATCTTTGCGGGTTTAAGTGCCAAAAATATATTTACACGGCCTTAATATCAAGGCAATAAAGTCGTGTAAATATATTTTTGGTACCTAAACCGTGACGATATCTTTGACGTCGACTGTACCTACTTACAAGTTGACTTGACATTCTTGTCATTTTTGACTTTCATTATTTGAATGTCTCGACTTGATTATCGAATTTTTCCAATTTATAAAATGCCTAGGACGAAACTCTAAAAGCATATGTAATTTTATATTCTTTAAGGAAGGATGACACTTCCTCATGTATTTAATTTTATAAGAACAAATTATATTAAGATGAAGGTTGAGTCCCAGTGCTTTCGGTTTATTTCGGTTCATAATAATTATTTGAAAGGTGATTTTAAGCTTCCGGCCAGCTCCGCAAAAACTTGTCCACGCGGCCTTTAACCAAAATTGACATGTAGATTATTAGTTGCAGGTATTTATACCTATACCACTGTCGTATGCGTTTGCAGGAGCATTCCATCTTAATCAAATGAATAATATTTGTTTACCTATTTCTCAAGAAGCCATATATTATGATAAGTGCATTCTCGCTGCCAGTGAGGTTTTGAGACGCAGAATGACCAAAAGCGATTTTTTAGCGTAGTAGGTAGTACTAAAAACAGTAGGTACCTACCAGTGCCACCTAAGTAATAGTTATTGGCGCCTCGTACGATTTTAAGTGATATTGAAATTTTATAACTCTTCTGAAACTTTCAAACACCTTCTGGGGTCTATTCTGAATCTGAGTTCCAAAATCTCACAAGGTAACGGGAACGTATACAGGGTGCTCGCGAGGAAACCGAAAGATTTTAATGCTGAATTCCTGAGCATATTTAAAGTATTTAATGTTATATACAATTTCCTGGGTTCGGTTTGGTTCCAGAGATAATTAAACTTTTTTCGAAAAAAGTTTTTCGATGTAACTCGTCATAAAACTTTTTTGATTACAATGCTACTACAATGTGTTCTAATATTACCACACCTTTTGCCTGACAATCAAAAAATAAGAATAGACTTGACGAAAAAACCTGTCCCTAAAAAAAAACATTTTAAAAAATAATTTTAACAAATTGTTCTTATGATAAAAAGTATTGGAGATGTTAAAAAGTATTCAAAGAGTCTAAAAAGAGAAGATTTTTTTTCTTTTTTTGTGAAATTTGACATTAGGTCTCATAATATTTTTTGTTTAATAATTTGATGTCTAGAATGCATAGTTAAAATATTTTGGTTTCCTCGCGAGCACCCTGTATATTATTTGCTCTCTTGTCTATTTTTTTTCGTAAATTAAAACCAAATGCCTTCCCCGTATCTTTTTCTACATATATTTGCCTGAAACACAGGGATTACCCTAGATCAGGCACATGTAATATTTGTTATTTTAATAAGTTTAGTCGATAAGTTATATCATTGTATTTGTAATGAATGAGTTTTATTTTATTTGTACATTATGTATAATTGTTGTTATTTTGTTCTAGTTGCTGGGTGACCGCGGAGAGCGCACTCAGTCTTCAGCCAGCTTCTACGATCCTAAGACCAGTGTTCTCTTTTACACACAGGTATTTAACTTATTTAAGTAATGTGATTATTCGTTCCATGGGACTTTTTATGTGAGAGAGTTAGAGTTGATAGAACTTATGTATCATCATTAGAGATCGGACAAATGTGCGTCATTGTTCGAAATAATATGCACATGACTCCAAATTTGATTTAATAATTAATCATTTAATCATTTTCAAAAAATGGCCTATTTGACACCGGTAACTATGAAAACCTTTGTTAATAGTCACTTTAAAGCTTTGGAGTTATGTCCATATAATTGCGAACAATGACACACATTTGTCCGTTCTCTGATCATCATCTTCAGCCTATGATAGTCCACAGATGGACGAAGGCCTCTCCTATTAACTATGCGTATAGACGTTTAAGACCCGGCAACGACATTGGTCTAAGGCGACCGGCGGCGAGCGAATCCATGAGTTGGAGCGGGATGCCGATATGGGAACTCCCTCTCGCATGTATAGTTTTCCGCTAAGGGCCCGGCCCCATGACCACGGTGCGGCGTCGTAAACGTAAAACGGCGCGACGTCGTGGCATTGCACGTTATCGCACCGTGGGAAATTACGGCGCGGCGTCGTGGCATTCCACGTTGTTACACCGTGCGAAATTACGACGCGGCGTCGGGCAAATCCACGTTGTCGCGACTGGCAGTTTAACGTTGCGGTGCCGTGTGGAGTAGATGCATTACGTGTTGCTTTTTTAAACGAAGTGATATTTTCCATAAGAGTTCTTCAAAACTTGACACAGACTTTCTAAAATAATCATAAAACTTGTGATCACTTGTTTTCAGTGCCTTGTACTCAGAATTGGGCGTAATCAATTCCTTTTGGAGTTAATTACAGGGTTACATTCCAGTAATGACGATTCCTCAGTAATGAATTACTAGTATAATAAAAATTACTGTAATGCTGTACTATGGTTACGCATGTAAACCATTCCTTTGGGATCGGTATTGTAATCAGCTACTGTAATATTGAATCCACCGTAATCAAGTACTTTAGTAATCTGCATTATATACTTACAACGTAATTTTGTTACTATTACGGCCTGTTTCACAATCTCCTCCTAAAGCTATCTGTCAAATAAAAAATAACACTATCTCTTTCTTTCACCTGGAAGAATAAAGAAAGCGTGTTATTTTTATCTGACAGATAGCTTTAACTGGAGGTTGTGAAACAGGCCCTTACTCGAAGAAAATTGTTTTTGATTTATATGTCATTCTAGTTGATATCTGACATCCTAGCAGTTTCATGATTGTTAAAAACGTATTCTGAAAATGTAGTAGGTATATTTTTAAGATCCAAAATGGCGGCAACTTTTTTTTGCAATCTTCATCATTATACTAGTTTTTGACTAATTCGCATACGTGGAATTCGATTTTCGGGTCCATTCTAAGATCCAAGATGGCGGCAACTTTTTTAGCAATTTTCATCATTATACTCGTTTCCGACTAATTCGCATCCGTGGAATCCAATTTTCGGGTCCATTCTAAGATCCAAGACGACGGCGTCTTTTTTTGCATGTTATTGAATTTTGTACCTACGCAATTTTCATCATTATACTCGTTTTCGACTAATTCACATACGTGGAACCCGAATTTAGGGTTCATTTGAAGATTCAAGATGGCGGCAACTTTTTTAGCAATTTTCATCATTATACTCGTTTCCGACTAATTCGCATCCGTGGAATCCGATTTTCAGATCCATTCTAAGATCCGAGATGGCGGCAACTTTTTTTAGCAATTTTCATCATTATACTCGTTTCCGACTAATTCGCATCCGTGGAATCCAATTTTCGGGTCCATTCTAAGATCCGAGATGGCGGTACAATGTTTTTCTTCTTTTTTGTAATTATTGACATCGTAGTCGTTCTTACATACACGAATTTAGCGTCAATTTAAGATCCTAGATGGACCTACCTAGTGAAAATAGAATATTTGGATTCCACGTGTGTGAATTAGTCAAAAACTAGTATGACAAAAATTGCTAAAAATGTGTCGCCATCTTGAATCTTCAAATGAACCCTAAATTCGGGTTCCACGTATGTGAATTAGTCGAAAACGAGTATAATGATGAAAATTGCGTAGGTACAAAATTCAATAACATGCAAAAAAAAAACGCCGTCGTCTTGGATCTTAGAATGGACCCGAAAATTGGATTCCACGGATGCGAATTAGTCGGAAACGAGTATAATGATGAAAATTTTTTAAAAAAGTTGCCGCCATCTCGGATCTTAGAATGGATCCGAAAATCGGATTCCACGGATGCGAATTAGTCGGAAACGAGTATAATGATGAAAATTGCTAAAAAAGTTGCCGCCATCTTGGATCTTAGAATGGACCCGAAAATCGAATTCCACGTATGCGAATTAGTCAAAAACTAGTATAATGATGAAGATTGCAAAAAAAAAGTTGCCGCCATTTTGGATCTTAAAAATATACCTACTACATTTTCAGAATACGTTTTTAACAATCATGAAACTGCTAGGATGTCAGATATCAACTAGAATGACATATAAATCAAAAACAATTTTCTTCGAGTAAGGGCCTGTTTCACAACCTCCAGTTAAAGCTATCTGTCAGATAAAAATAACACGCTTTCTTTATTCTTCCAGGTGAAAGAAAGAGATAGTGTTATTTTTTATTTGACAGATAGCTTTAGGAGGAGATTGTGAAACAGGCCGTAATAGTAACAAAATTACGTTGTAAGTATATAATGCAGATTACTAAAGTACTTGATTACGGTGGATTCAATATTACAGTAGCTGATTACAATACCGATCCCAAAGGAATGGTTTACATGCGTAACCATAGTACAGCATTACAGTAATTTTTATTATACTAGTAATTCATTACTGAGGAATCGTCATTACTGGAATGTAACCCTGTAATTAACTCCAAAAGGAATTGATTACGCCCAATTCTGAGTACAAGGCACTGAAAACAAGTGATCACAAGTTTTATGATTATTTTAGAAAGTCTGTGTCAAGTTTTGAAGAACTCTTATGGAAAATATCACTTCGTTTAAAAAAGCAACACGTAATGCATCTACTCCACACGGCACCGCAACGTTAAACTGCCCGTCGCGACAACGTGGATTTGCCCGACGCCGCGTCGTAATTTCGCACGGTGTAACAACGTGGAATGCCACGACGCCGCGCCGTAATTTCCCACGGTGCGATAACGTGCAATGCCACGACGTCGCGCCGTTTTACGTTTACGACGCCGCACCGTGGTCATGGGGCCGGGCCCTAAGCCGGTCGCCTTCGACCAATGTCGTGGCCGGGCTTTTTGGAGGTAAATGCCCATAATCGCCACGCTGGGCAAGCGATCGCAGTAATGTGTCAACTATGATGACGCTGCTGCCCATCATCAATCTTCTATCAAAGTATTATCAGTGACTCTTTCAATCCCCTTGTCGACTCTTACGACACCCGCGGGAAGAATTGGGATGGTGACAAATTTCTTCTTACTGCCGTCATTACACGGCCCAGAAATTATGTATATGCTTACTGAAATATTTTTTTAGACGAGTGACATTAAAAAATTAGCAGCCAGCAGCGCGCTCAGCAAATAAAAGGTCATCATAACAATAGCGTTAAAATGTATGCTTGGTTAACCTTGTTTACGCTATTATCCTCAGTTTATTATTATTATTATTATAAATAAACGCAATGAATAGCGGCTTTTGGTTTTTGCTGTTATGTAGTACCTGAAAGTGTGAGTTTTCAATGGCGTTAGTACCGTAAATTATTTTGATGGATTCCGTAATTACTGTTGGCAAAATATACGTAATACCAAGATTAGGAATGTACATGTAATATTATTATGTATACAAGTTGCGAAGTTTCTGAGACGGGTACTAATTTTATTCAATTTAATTTATTGAAATTCTATAACCTAATCCAACTCTAGATTAGTATTTTTTTGTTCTTTTCGGTCCCTTTCGGTCTTATCAATATGTCTATAAGAGCGAAAGGGACAAACAATATTTAGCAATTTTTATGAGACTTTAATGATTTTTATGAATGAGGGGGTAAGTACCTATATTATCCACGTGTACCAAAAACTAGTTGACAATGAGGAGTGTAGTTGTCTCGAAGGTAGATGTGGAAATTGATAGCAATAATAAACAAGACATGCTTTGCAAAAAAATGGCATTAAATAAAATTTTAAATTCCGAATAAATTTTTTACAATACATAGGTAATGAAAATATTTTTGCTGCCACAGTTTTGCCCGCATTGCCATTGACATTGAAAATTGTAAACGGTGCAGTTATGTAAATACGGGTTTTTGTTACGGTCATCGTCCACGGTTTCGTTCGTTTTATTGCAGTTTTCTTCGTTAATATTAATAAGTTATGTAGTTAAACTAGGTAGGTACTTATAGTCACAACTGTTATGCTTTCACAATTTTCCCATTATATTTCAATGACTTAATGAAAAAATAGAAGAGGACGTATGTGTGTAATAAATTGTTTATTTTTAGACTCAAATAATATTCCATAATAATAGAATGATTAATTTAAGTCTAACATAGTTAATTAATTATGGAAACACGGGAGTTTTATAGTATTTTATGCAACCGTTGTTTAAGAGAGGTCAAAAAGTGTTAGTAATTAGGTAGTAAAACTTGAGTAAGATGTGTAAAATATTAATTTCATAGCAAAAAAATACTCCTTACTATAACTGCTTGCTTCTATGTGTAAATAAGGAAGGACTATAAATAAATTAATCCAGAGGATGCGGGTTCGAATCGATAACCAGAATCTTTGCCAGTTGTTTTTTCTATGGTAAGCTCATCTGTTACGACATTGTGGTAGGACTATAATTATTCATTATTTAACCGTACGAGAATATTGGACCTTGCTCAGTACTATTTTGAGAATTCAGGGAGCTATAGTTGCGAGTTAGGTAATCACAATAAATATACATAAATTGAACAATTTATTAGACTTTTGGAGGTAATTATTCTCAATTTTTTTATAACCGACATCATTATGATAGTATAAGAATTGGTGGCAATATTGAAGTGAAAATTTCTTAAGTTTTCAGTTTATTTCATTTATAACAATGTGTTAAAACAAACATTAATATTTAATAAATTATAACGAATAAATAATCTATTATAAATATACTTACCTATAAAATAAACGCAATTATAAAAAAACCGTCTAGAATGGCTGCCGCATGGATCCTATTGAATATGCTGACGGCATTATATACTTGGGATTCCCCGTGGTTTCGACAGGGCTCTTATGGTAATCTTCATGTCCGGTGACCAGGAACCCATAGTTTCTAAAATTTTATTCTCAGGTTAATTTTCTTATCTGTTGGTGTTATATAAAACTTTATACAGTGTAAGTCTAATACGGGCGAAGCTCTTAACGGGTGTTAGTTTACGACATAATAAGTACATTCTTCAAAAAACTTTTACTTAAAATTAGAGCAACAAAATTTTCCATACAATATAATTCGGCGCGCAATGTGGAGCAACATACGCGAGTTAAACACTCGTTGACAGCCAATTTCAAAAGCAGATGACATAACTGCCATATCAACAATAACAAATATTCGTAGGTACCTACATTGCTGCTCCGATAATCTTTAAAAAATTCTGTGGGGTCATAATTAAGAGTAACTTTAAAAAAACGGAAGTATATATGTTAAAGTGACGGCATAAATGAAATTGTACGAGTATACATTTCTTACTACTTGTCATTATAACAAGGTTCTAGAGTAGCCTAGGGCTCTAATTGGTTGAGTGTAGGAACATACTGATCGTCTAATTTGAAAAAATGTGTGTAAATACTTAATTAATTTTATTTTTAATTTGTGTCCAGGTGAACAGAGACGGTGTGGGGTGCTGGAACGTGAACAAGCCGTACAATCCGGAGACCAACCCGCTGCTGTTCAGCGATCCCATCCTCTACGAGTTCCCCAATGACTTGAAGGTAAATTACTCGTACATATCGTATATATATTAAACCTCACACTCAATCGTAGCGATCGTAGGTTCGATCCCCGGCTCGTACCAATGCGTTTTTCAAAAACTTATGTAAGATATTCACAAGTGCTTTAGGGTGAAGGAAAACAATGTGAGCCCTGTGTGAAACCTGCATACACCTGCGAAGAAATTCAAGGGTGTATGTGAAGTCCGTAACAAGTACCGGGCCAGCTTTAGGACACGTTTGATGTCGAGTTGCGGAAAAAGTGGCCAAAATACAACAACTACAACCAACCTCACACTCAACTTATTTTTTGATTGCCTTGTATATGAAAATTACAAACCTATTTAGACAGGTATGTTGGTCACTAATAACTAGGGTTAGGAATTTTGGTGGCGTTAAGTGGACAGATAACAGTGGAGTCGTTGTTTATTTTTTTTACAATTGATTGAATAATTAATAATCAGAAATAATAAATAAATATATTTATTTAAACAGGGTTTCGCCAATTTTAAGTATTAAATAATTTCATCTTTAATATTTGACTACCTATGAATTGAAGTTCAATCATTCTTTGCAATATACCTTATGATTATTATATAATAGTTACGGTCTTTGAGAGAACTAGAACCTTAAAAATTAAATAAATAAATTTTCTCATTATACCAACATTTTTAGTTGAAAATTATTTTTTTTCTAGTTACTCAAAAATAAAATTAATGTTATTTATTTAATTCCTTGATAAATCCAGCTTGAAATGAACACTATTTCGTTATTATTTTATAAGTTAATCATTTATTCGAGTTAAAAATGTTTGTAACATCGACTCCACTGCTCTATGTTCAATAAATGCCACCAAAATCCTAACCCTACTAATAACTAACTTCAGCAGGGGCATACAACAGTCATCAATGTTAGCATTCACCAATGGCAAGTCGTGGTCGTCACGCACTGCGAACAATGCGAACACCCTCTGCCTAAATACTAATAACAGGACATAAATAATAATAACCGCCACCAATAATAATTGTCCAAAAATTATCCGTGCTATTCGCGTCACATGCTTTGAATTCTTAAATTAAATAGTTTCCAGTGCAATATATCAATTTAGTTATAATTCTTAAACTACAGTGCAAGTTAAAAAACCTTTCGGAAACACGAAGATACCTAATACCGCCTTCCTGTTTTATCGTGTGTCGCCGTTGTAGACCGAGCCTTCCATCTCTTTCTTGGATCCGAAATGTTTTCTAAGTTCAAACGGAGTGTAAATACTGTATTCTCATATAACTCATTACAAATGAAATTAAATTCACAGGTGGACGACGAAGGAACTCTCTGGCTGCTCACAGACAAGCTGCCACGTTTCCTGTACAAATCGCTGGACCCCAACGAGGTCAACTTCAGGATATTTAGCATCAACACAACCGAGGCCATCGCTGGCACAGCCTGCCAATAACTGCTTGTCAGATAGAACTACTTAGAAGTTTGGAGAAGGTCCTCGGAAGATTAGATAATATACCTGCATTTCCATTTATGCAATTACCACCGCAGCTTCAATTTTACAAGGAGTAGTTGGTGACATACCTACTTACTACGGAAATATTTTAAATGGCCCGATTGATCATAAGGCTCGTGGGGGCTATATTTTTTTTATGCTATTTCCTGTACCTAATCTGATTGTCGTCAATAAATTATATTACGAGTAGGCATTTAAGTATACCTGATAAGAGGTTTATGCCTTTAAAAAGTATTAGTACAGACCGTAACATTTATATTTTTGCATTGTTTTCTAGTTAGCTTCCGGTTCATACTAAAATTAGTGAGGCAGACTTATAAGAAACTTACAAGTTGAATATTGAAATGTCTTAAGCCCGTGGTACAATATTTTAATTGGCATTCGAATGAGGCTATACAAAAATATTAACTTCTTCGAACGTACTTACTTTTTATTCCTACCTACTTTGAAATGATAACCCAGTATACTATGAGTTTGAACGTTAAATATGTATACCTATTTTTTATAACACATAGTGTATCTTTGTATCTTGCTCGTTCTGGCATATTGGTACAAGTGAAATGCTCAGTGAGCAAGTAAAAGCAGAGGCAGGTTTATGCCTGGTAATGTTAATAAAAAATCCTCGCTAAATATATGTTAGTACGATCTCAAACTCTTGATACAACCTAAATTGAAAAGTATACAAATAATTTGTTTGGTATGATTTGATTCCCTAAGTATACTGTACGGAAATGTAAAAAATATCTAAGTACATTCTAAATACCTAGATGTACCCAGTTCGATACAATGTCTATGAACTCTGAAATAATAATGTGAAGAAGTATGGGTACATATTTTTGACTCTATACCTGTTATTTAAGTACTTAAATTGATGTTTACGAACATACTTTGAGCATTAAGTAGCTCACATGTATTTTTGTTTGTACTATTATGTAACGTATTTACTAGTAGACTTAATGTGAGTGCGATGTGTTTGTTTATACTTAGCCTGTGACAGTTTCTTACACAAATACACATAGGTACATACAGTTGTTATAGTATTGATAAGAGTACAACAAAAACTGATCATTTACGTTTAAGCTTTTTTGAATTAAGTATTAGCATAGTACAAAATAAAGTCAAGTGAAGAAGAACCGTTTGTTGTTATTATTTTAATACTTTTATTTGCATAATATCTCATTTGTACAATAATGGATAGGAAATTTTCATGGTTAGACAATTAAACTTAAACTGGTTAAAAAGTGAGTAGTAATGAGAAAAGTGGTTAGGCTTTCGGTAATCGTCGAATAAATCGTAGGTCCTTTGAATAGATAAGTGGCAGTGCCAGTATATCTACAGAGAAATCATCAACACTCGTCCCATACCTCGGAATAAAACCGGCCAAGAACATGTCGGGCCATGCTCAATGTAGGGTTCCGTAGTTATTCAAAAACGACTGGGCAGATTATGTTCGAAATAATTTTATTTAAAATTATTCGAAAAGCCCACTATTCATGATTTTTTTCATATTTTTTGGACCTATGGATCAAAAGTTAGATTATCTCCGAAAATATAGACTTTATAAAAAAACTTTATTTTAAGACCCTTCTTCTTTTTTAAGAGACCTATTCAATGATACCCCACACTATAGGATTACATTCAATAAAAAAAAACATCATGATTATGAATTAGGAAATGAGAGTTGCTATTTTCCATACAAACGATTTCTCTTGTTCCTCCCTGGATAGGTACTAACATTTGACCATTTTGAACAATAAAATTTACTTTTGCTACGCTCTTAGATATAAATACAGTAGTTAGGTACCTACAATTTTTTTAAAGTGCATTTTATTTATAGTGTACAGACAGTCAACCTCGGGAAGTATTTCGCAGTGTCGTTTTAGATCACAGAAATTTTTCACTACTTCCCATTTTGACAAGGCTCTATGGTACCGAAAACCTCAAATCATATGCTATTAATAGAAAATCTAAAATGGAGACCACATTTGTAGTATTATACCTACACTATTACATTACTGTTATTACAAATAATAATTATAGGTATTCGTTATCGTCAGCCAGGAGCTAATTGCAAAAATAATTAGGTACTTACTCGTTATAATCAATTTTAACTAAGCACTGATTTAGTTAGTTTTCATATTGATGACACAATTACCCACAGGATTGAGGATATGTAGATACCTCTTGGTACATACGCTACCAATAATAGTTCTGAAAAATATGTCGGTGGGTACCTAGTTATTGAAAATTACCAGAAATATGCCCCTAATGTCTTTAAATTATACTAATTATGCTGAAAGAATAGCTGAATACAATACACATAATTACTATAATTAGTTTCGGTCTGTCCGGCTATAACTTCTATCTGTCCGGAGTATCTGGCTGTTGTCCTCCAGATTTTTGTGAAATCATTTTGATATTAGGTACTCGTACTGCAGAATGGAACAACCGGACAAAATTTGTCTGATCTGTCGGGGGGTTGAGGTCTACATGCGACATAACGAAGCCTACTAGGTACCTTTATATAAGCCTAACTAACCTAGATACGGTAATGTACTACCTACTACCTAATCTAGATACTAGTTTACCAGATTATAATCTACAAACAAACTTCGACATCGTGATAGAAAACTAATTACTATTCCCGCATTAAGTGGTTGTTTTCTCCGATACCACTATATTTATGGTCGCATGCAATTAAAATTTGAGAGCTGATAAACCCATAAATATTACATAATATTATAGCATAGTGTTATCAAAGTCAAGTGAAGTTAAATCGATAAATAGTTCAGTGAAGATTTTAATAGGGCAGCAATCACGTTTGGTTTCATTCACGGTACTGCAGTGGCATTGGACGGACGCAGACATGGCACCTAGGACGGAAAAAGTTGGCATTGTGGGCAGGTAAGACTCGTATTATTTATGTCACTTATAACATTTATAATGCTCGTAGAATCAGATGTTTATTTATCCTTGAGACTTTTGTGGATGTAAAAGACATATTACCTAACAGGAAAATAAGAATACTTATTCAAACTTGTTAGCCAAAGTTTTATGAATGCATTTCTTAGGTAGGTGCATTTAGTTCATTCATTTACTAAAACTTTTGGCTAATTGCCATCTCAACGTTTTCCCGCTTTCAGTTTTATTAGGTATTTCAAAATTAAAAACATATAATAGGTACTAACAATACTTAAAAAACATGGTGTTGCCACTGTTGCCAGATTGGTTTTATTTAAAAAAAGTTATTTACTTGTTTTTCTGTTGTATTTTTTAGTAAATTGATATTTAAGTTATAAAGGTATAATACATAGAGAAGTAACGTAATATTTAGATCTATGGTTTAAGTATAATTTCGAAACATGTTCGGGTAGTATGTACGTATGTCTAGTGGTGATAAATTCGTACCACACTTTGGAACACTTGTACTGTAGATAATTAGATACGTAGGTATCATTACTTAAATGCATACAAGAGGTCTGCGAAGTAGGCAAGTGCTATATGCCGATTCTATACATGTGTATTCGTTTTCACCGTAAGTGAAAACACTTTTCCAAGATTATGTCTTGGAAAAGTGTTTTCACTTACGGTCCTGGAATACCTTGGTTTTTCAAAACAAACTCAACTTTTTAACTATATTTTTCCTCTAAAATAAGCATAGATAAAGATGGGATCTTATTCGGAATATTTTTGTCCGTTAGAAGCCGTATCTTAATGTTATAAGTTAAGTCTTAATTGCCGTTGATAAGATAACGCACGATCTTGACCTTAGCGAACAATTATGTTATGTGGAATAGATAGAACCCATGATGTTATCTTCTTGTACAAGTAGGTTGTCGAATATGAAATCCTACTTGCCTTCTGCGTTACTATTTTATCTCAACAGTTATATATCCAACCATCAAATCCCTAATGTCATCTAAAGAAAGTGAGGCAAAATTACTTCTCATGCTTCAGCTAACGAAAATTCTCTGTTTGCTTGTGATTTCCTTGCTTGATTCACACAACACTACCACTTGCAGCAAAAGCCAACTTCTTCTCGGTTAAGTTGGAAATTAACTTTTCCCAGGATTTCGAGAAAACCCTGTAGACTGTTGGAACCGTTGGAACCCTAGGTCACTCGGAAAGTATGACAAATTGAAGCTATAAGTAAAGCAAATGTAAAAAAAATCAAGTTTTTATTGTACCACTTTGTTGGCACAATTAATATGTATACCTGTACCAAATTGCAGATTTCTAGTATTAACGGCCACTGAGCTATGCTGCGGACAGATGGACAGACGGACAGACGGACATGGCGAAATTATAAGGGTTCCGTTTTTGCCACTTTGGCTACGGAACTCGAAACACGAGTGTGCATTTATGGAAAACGTATTAGTTTGTCGCTACATCTCATTTGAGAATTGACCTCCTTACAAGTGAGGACAAGTGTAACAAACAATTTCTTGTATACATTTCAGTGGCCTCATCGGAAGGTCATGGGCGATGCTGTTCGCGTCGGTCGGCTACCAGGTGACCGTGTTCGACATAATTCCGAAACAAGTGACTGACGCCCTGGCTGATATCAAACAGCAGCTCAAGACCTTGGAGAAGGATGGTCTGCTGAGGGGCAGCCTTAACGCTGAACAGCAGTTTGAGTGCATTAAAGGTTAGTCATGTTGCTGTTGACGTCCTAAGGCACCCCAGAGGTGCAAAGGGCCTTCACAAGATCGCGCCACGCCTCTCTGTCCTCAACTCCTCAGCAACACTTTTAGCCTCCCACCAGCTTAAAGGTTAGTCATGTTAGTCACTAAAAGACGAAACCTCAGGGTGCGTAGCGTAGCTAAGGTCATAATGAGCCTTTATTAGTCCACTGCTGGACAAAGGCCTCTCCTATTAGCTGGTTAAAAATATTTTCGTTGACTTATTTTGTGTCCCTGAAAAACGTGACGCAGTGGTGAATTTTGTACGAGATGATGGTTTGTTTTCAATTTATGATGTATGAATTAAAATCTAGCGTGAAAAAGAAATAGCAACTAAAAGTGTGACAGAGTGATAGGAAACAAGACAACGAAAATAATTTTGACCCACCTATAGGCTCGGGTCTCCCGTGTAAATAAAAGAGACACGGCGATAGCCGATAGTTCATCGAGCTACTAAGCTATGAACTATCGGCTATAAACACGAACAAAAGATATGCACTCCCGTGTAAAAAAAAGAGATACATACGGCAATACTCGCCCGGCGGTGATAGCTGATAGCTGGGCGAGTATCGCCGTGTCTCTTTTATTTACACGGGAGTGTGTATCTTTTGTTCGTGTTTATAGCCGATCGTTCATAGCTTAGTAGCTCGCGGTGAGACCAGTGCCTAAGGCCCTGGATTTTCTGGCCGGCGGGCGGCGTCCGACGCGTGTCCGCCGCTGACGACGTTCGAATGTTTTGTTCGCGAATGTTTGAGGGTGTTTTCTCTGAAACGTCTTCGGCGGTTTTCAGTGGCAAGGCTTGTGTTGTGGGTACTGAGCGACACTAATAAGTAAATCGATGCATAATAGATTCGATGAATTAAATACAACCAAGATGATAGAAAACAACTAATATACAAAGTAAGAATCTGTTAGTAGACAAAGAGTCTAAAGGTGTGTTGTAGTATAGGTATATACATTATAATAGAAAAAATGGTTGAGACTCAGTCATAACAATGTTAGTATAATATCTAGAACAAGGCTTCAGACAAGGCCTTGACAATAAAAAAACAGTCAAATTCAGACCCTCCTTCTTTTTTTGAAGTCGGTCAAAAATTAATTACCGTGATTCTTTGAAATTCAATTATCTAATTACTGCAAACAAATCACACGGAGAAAACATTCAAACAATGTGATAAGCAGACAATGTATTATGTAAGTGGCGCTGGAGTTATATTCCAACTCCGTACATGCCTATTTAATTTGACGTGATTACATTCTATAGGTACAGTCGACGTCAAAGATATAACGGCTTAGGTGCCAAAATGTGTATATTTACACGACCTTAATGTCAAGGCAATAAAGTCGTGTAAATACATTTTTGGGACCTAAACCGTAACGATATCTTTGAAGTCGATTGTACGATTTTTTAAAGATGTCCCATTGTTATTTCTAGTATACTGGGTAATTTTTAGGTCATGGGCCTCAATTGTTAGTTACACGTATCGATGAACTCGTAATCAGGATATTTTTTCGCTTTGTTTGGTTAGGTTAGTTGCTCTAAGAGACCTTCCCTTACCTTGTTCACTCCTACTCCATGACCCAAAACTCACCCTGCAGAGTCAGGGTGGGTAAACGAAGTGGGGATCTAAGTGTACGCAATCAAATATATTTTTGACAGAAATGTATGGGATTGCGTACGCTCACCCACTGCGTGACTCTACGTTTCGAGGTATCTCAAAACGAGTTGGTACTGATTTTACTTAATTTTCATTTACCACAATATTGTCTTGGAAAAGGAGGTAGGCAATATAATATTATACTAAATTGTATCAATACTTCAGAGCACGTTTGAAACTCTCAACATGTTTTAAATAATTATATTTTATTAAAAGAAAATAGGCTTCCTTTATAAAATTGGACCTAGGTATCCTACCTATACCTTTCACGCACTAATAAGTGTGATGAAGTTGAGCTGAGGGTTGTATGAAGGTCGTAACATGTGTCAATATGATACGACGTTACGTTACGACAGCAAATCAAATCGATATTTCAAAGTTCGAGTAGGTCGAACTCTTACGTAACTTCTACGTGAAGTTCACATAAACATGCCTACTTAGATAATAATTGATATTATAAGTATTCGCACTCAGCTGATCCTATTATTAGACACTATACCTACTCATTATAATTATGTAGTAATATTATGTTATGAAATAGTAAATTCACAGTAGAATTTAATATGGAAAAATAATGAAGATTATTAATTAACTAGTATATTATTTATATACTGCTATTTAATTGGTATTGTGTACTTAATGAATAGCCTACGTAAACATATTATATCGCGTTCAATAATTAATTTGTTTTTATATAAATCCCGCCTGTACCTACGTACCCTATAATATCATCAAACGTATAGGCTTGTGATGGTGCTGTGTTAAGTGCAGGCGATGTAGGGACCTACCTGAAAAAAAATCTACCTCTTTGTCGGACACACTATAAATTACACATGTGTTCGTTGTCATACACCAAAGAAAAAATACCTAGTTCACCAACGACCCAGGCGGGGTTTGAGTTTGAATCCACGTATGTCAATTATTTATCGCGGCTGATGCATAAACTACTCAGTCTTAAAGACGAATCAAATAATTTGAAATAATACTTTAGTACAGTAGTAATATTGCCAGGGATTGAAACCGGTTTTTTTTATAAAAACCTCGAAATAGTCCAATACCTATTTTAATAGTACATTACTGCAGACGCCGGGTAAGATGGGCTTATCGGCTGAGTAGGTATGGACGTAGTGAGGCCGGACAGTGATACGAAGCCGGTAAGCCTTCACGGCGAGGTGCCTATAGTGCTTTTCTCAAACATATGCAATGAAATAAAAAATACGACAATAAAAAAACAGAATTTAGCTGTTTAGCCTGTTCATGAAAACCGAAGCCATGTTTTAAAAAAATATTACTTACTGGCCTAGGCCGTTAAATTCGTATGAAAATCCTTTACTATTATCTCGAGGTTATTTTAATTTACTCCATTAACAAAAAAATTATATACTGAAGAACGAAATTCGAACCGTTCTTTTGTATGGAGAAAATACCGTTATCCGATCCCTGCTATCTGGTGCCTGGTGGCTGAACCCCTTCGCTACGGCACGGCATCGGATCTATTCGACCCGATGCAAATATGGTTAATTGCGATGTTAACTAATTGCCGTAGTGAATGTGTTGAGATGGTCACGTGTTTACCGTTTATCGTGCTACTCGTCACTTTCGCACTTGCATACCTACTAGTTAGAACCCGACGGCAACAACGATAAACGATTAAACACAGTATCATCATAAGCCTACTGGCGCGTTTCATAGATGTTATATGAATAATAAAAGAGGTAAAAACTTCCCAATATATAATATAAATTTGGTGATTATGGCACATTTTTATTATTCGTTTGGAGTTATTCGTTGAGGATGCAGGTCCGCAGAAGCGCGTTGACGACGGCGTAGGGGTCACAGTTGGACGCGGGGCGCCGGTCCTCCAGGTATCCTTTTTGTTCCTCGGCCACCGCGCGCGGTATACGGATGCTGCAGCTGCGACTAGCTACGCCTGAATATAACACAAATTATATAAAATCACTAATATGTATCAAAGTGATCGGATATACCCACCGATGAAAGCTAAGTTGTAAGTGGCGCTCTAGAGCAAGAGAGAAAATTCAAATATCATATAGGTAGGGTGGGCCAGTGATACATTCACTTTTGTCTCGACCTCCTTTGTTAAAATGCATTTATCATTGGTACACCCTATATTATCATCCATAACGTACCTAGGTATGATTCGAATTTGGTTGTCCTTTTACATAAGTATCAGCAAATATTATTTACTGGTACGGATTTGTCCATTAGATACTTATACCGCGACCTTTGAAATTCGCAAATCTCTGTCAAAGTATGATAATGACGCCTTTGTTGGTGGGACAAAGGAATTCACAAATTATACAGGGTGACAATTGAGCCGTGTAGCAAGACTGAACAGTGGTAGGGTAGGGACGGTTATACTGTGCAACTTTTACTATGTAAATAATCATGAAATCGAGAAAAAAAAATCTCCCAATTATGAGTTAAATAACACTTAACTATTTATCAATTAGGGCTCAATTAGGAGATTTTTTTGCAATTTCTCGGATATCTCCGTAGTGAAAGCTCAGCGTGACCATCCCTAATATCCTGTTCACTCCTGCTCCACGACCCCTGATGTCATCCTGTGTGACATCCATATACGTTATATTGTCTGTTTTTTGAGACTAGACGCATTTAGGAAGTGCGAAGTAGTTTTTTCGTGGAATTTGAATTAAGTAGGTACACTGAGGTAACAGATGGTTAGGCAACATACCTGCACTAAAATCGTTAATACTGGCAGTTTCATGTTTCCCGGTCAACCTTCTCTCGTTGTCCTTTCCTCCGCGGGGGTCGTACACCTTGATGTGCTTCATGTGTAGTTTGGACAACTTCTCTATCGCCTTGTTGATTTCCCTGAAAGAATATGACAGGTTAAGAATCGTTTCTGTTTTAATTAGATGTGGTTGTATCGTATACAGGGTGTAAATCTAAATCGGGGTTAGTAACTATATGACATAATAAATAGGTACATTTAGATAACTTTTACTTAAAACTATAATAAACGATTATCCAAATCCATACAAAATAATTCGGCCGGCAATGTAATGCAGTAATGCAATACACTCGACAACGACATATGCTCGCATGACATAATTATATAACTTCCATATCAATTTTTATGTATAACTAGGTACATTGCTGCTCCGTAAATCTTAAATAGATAAATTACTGTGGGTTTATGGATCTAGCTGAGGTTCGAACTTGAAACCTCCAGTTTTGTAGGCAGGGTAGTGACCCGGTAGTGTAGTGACACTACCGACTGAGCTATGGAGGCCGTCTTGCATGCATAAAGCAAATAAAGACTTACACAATCCCGTTCTCCGCCCGCATCTTTTTAGTAGAGAAGTTGGTATGTGCTCCCGAACCGTTCCAATTCTGCACAGGTTTAGGGTCGAAGCTCACAATAACGCCATGTTCCTCAGCCAGCCGGTGCAGGATGTACCGGGACATCCAGAGGTCGTCGGCGGCACTCACGCCCACTGACGGTCCCACTTGGTATTCCCATTGTGAGGGCATTGCCTCAGCGTTGGTACCAGCAATAGGCACGCCAGCAAATAGGCAGCATCTGTAGAAAACAAAAGTCGTTTATTCACAACATTTCATATTTGGAGCTTACATTTCCTAGCGTACCGCTCTGGTAGATCAGAGAGGTAAGCATAGAGCAGCTAGCATAATGAGATCCATACTGTAGGTTGATATCCTAAACGCGATTTTCTCTTTATAAGTGCTTTGATTTATAGGTAAGCATATTTAATAGATAATTTGTCAGCTATGAAATCAAAAATAGAACACACGATATCTAATAATTGATGGACATGGAAAAGCGAGCATCTTTAAGAAAATCTTGAAGATTGAAGGAAAACTCACCGGTAATGCGAATCGACGAGATCTCTGGCGAAGACTTTATTGGCACCCACGCCGCAGTAGTAGGGGCCTTGCGGAGGAGGGAAACCGCCCGGCGGCCATCCAAAAGGCCTGAGATCCGCATCTAGGAGAATATACTCCTGCTCGATGCCAAACCACGGCTCCTCATCTTTACATTTGTCTGCCGCCTCTTGGCACTTAACACGGTGGTTAGTCTCTGTCGGCTCCATGTTGTATTTATAAGTGTCGCACATGACCAGCAAGTGATCGCCGCGGCGGAAAGGGTCCCGGTAAAGGGCGCGGGGTACCAGGTAAGTGTCCGAATTGTGGCTGTCCGACTGCCCTGTTGAACTGCCATCGAAGTTCCAAATAGGTAAATCTGTAACGTTTCAGTAGCCCTTTAAAGTTACTGTGTGTTTGTAAGGTCGAATATCACATCTAAAACTTCGAAGAGCTCTAAAACTACGCTAGATGTAGGTACATAAATTATCCAATAATTATAGGTATTTTCCAATCTATTAATAGCTAACTAACAATTCCTACGAGAGTGGCGCGCATTTCCAATTGCCTAGTAACCCAAATAAAGTGAATGAAACCTTTCAACTTCCTATCGAAGCTATTTTTATTCTCCCGTTCATATAATTAGATTCGGATTGCAGACTGTCAAAATGAAGGTCTAAAACTGTCCATTTCTCATGTCTTGTTTAGTTTCCAGTTCTTTCAGCAAACAAACAAAGCCTTGTTAAATCAAAGATTGTGAACAAAAAAATAAGAACCTGTCTAAAATTTGTTGACGCAGTAGATTAATATTCTATTTCTAACCTGTGCAGTATTCCCAGTAGTATCAGTAGATAGGGATAAAATAAAAATTATATCCGTAATTAGGTCGACATATGGCAATACCTAATAAGAACGAGTTCGACTACTATTTATTTATTACGCAACTAATCTGTTGCCAACCAAACCAAAACACATGTTGAAATGTAGTCAAACCAGTCTTAAACGAGACAAGGATTGTTGACTTACTTTTGGTTTATTTCCTTACAATGTTCAGTGTGCTCTCCTTGCACTGCATGTGTTCCCCACTCCCGTCTATCCACCCGTAGGTGGCCAGGACCTTCCCACATATGTACATGTTGAAATGTCGTTAAACCTGTCAGTAAACAAGACAAGGATTTGACTAACCTTTGGTTTCTTTCCGTATAATGTTCAGCGTGCGATCCTTGCACCGCATGTGTACCCCACTCCCATCTATCCACCCGTAGGTGGCCAGGACCTTCCCGCATATGCCCATGGTGAAATGTCGTCAAACCTTTCAGACGAGACAATGGATTGTTGACTTTACCTTTGACTTCTTTCGGTACAATGTTCAGTGTGCGATCTTTGCACCGCATATGTTCGCCGGTCCCGTCTATCCACCCGTAGGAGGCCAGGACCTTCCCGTATATGCCCATGTTGAAATGTCGTCAACCCTTTCAGGCGAGACAATGGATTAATAAATAAATAATAAATAAATAAATATATTTGGACATCTTACACAAATCGACCTAGTCCCACGGTAAGCTCAATTAAGGCTTGTGATGTGGGTACCAGGCGACGATATATATAATATATAGATACATATAGCTACTTAAATACATAGACAGCCATGACCAAGGAACAAATATTTGTGATAAATAAATACACAAATAATGTCCTCGCCGGGATTCGAACCCGGAACCTCCAGCTTCGTAGGCAGGGTCACTACCAACTAGGCTACGGAGGCTGACATTGCTGACATTGCTGACTAACCTTTGGCTTCTTTCGGTACAAAGTTCAGCGTGCGATCCTTGCACCGCATGTGTGTGTACCCCACTCCCGTCTATACACTCGTAGGTGGCCAGGACCTTCCCGTATATGCCCATGTTGAAATGTCGTCAAACCTTTCAGACCAGACAATGGATTGTTGATTTACCTTTGGCTTCTTTCGGTACAATGTTCAGCGTGCGATCCTTGCACCGCATATGCTCCCCAGTTCCGTCTATCCACACGTAGGTGGCAAGAACCTTGCCGGCAGGCCAGGGTAGGTCCCGGTAACGGTTCAGCAGGGTCTTGGAGAGCACTGCGTTTGGAGAGTTGGTCAGGACCGGCCCCGAAAGTATCTTGGGATTATCTGCCGTGATAAAAAAAAATGTAGAAGCCTAAGAAGCAAGTAGGACATAGCATTTGTTTATTTGTAGGTACTTTGTAACTATTCTTATAACATTTTTAATTATGTTTTATAATACAATATTTTTTTTTTTTTTTGAGATTTCGAAAAAGGGTAGTTTTTCATTTAATTTTTGTACAGTATTCTTTCAAGTACCTAGAAGAAGTTAAAAGATAAAATTTTCCATAGATATTTAATAAAAATATTATAGACAAACTAAATAAGAAAACCGTTTCGAAAACCCCCAAATATTATGTTGATACTATAAATAGAATTAATGTAATAAACGTAACTAAATACCGAAGAGCTGGCGACTTCCTCGCACAATATTACTTAGGTATTTACTAAATACAATTTGTTGAAGAATAAATGTAAGTATATGTATTTTTGAAAAAAGTTCCTTAGTAACAATATAAATATCTTCATACGGTCTGATGAAATGGAAACAATTAATTTCATAGGTACCTAACAATTATTTTGATATATGATGCTTACTGATAGTCTTACCATGCGCGTGCGTCAGCTGGCCAGATAAAACTTGTTTAATGTTATTAAACACATTTATGTATGTTATCGTCCAGTAAAAATTGACGATTTTACTACCTATTCTTTATTTTGATTCGTAATTCATATTTTTATGTAGTGCAACGTATCAAAACGTAAGTACCTTCTACTTTGCCGTCTCCCATTTTGCTATACTGCTCAGTTTACAACCTGTAAATAAAAGTAAATATTAAAAACAGTAGAAAAGCGATAGATGACTATGTGTCTGGCTTTGTCGTGACATAGATAATTATTAGAGCATTTAAAATTTTCAGTATTGTAGGTATTATTAGGTAGGTACACATATGGTATAATTTACATTAGACCATACCGGACCCGGAGCGGGCCACCCGACAACTCGGTTAGTCTCGGTTTAAAGTTTCTATAGAAAATTAAACGAGGGACATCTAAAGCCCATGCAGTACCATCTAATGCAAATCGTTAATACTTATAAAAAAAAAATAGAAAAGCCTAACAGGATTCATGTGTTCTATATTTTTAACGTCTTTGTAATGCCATATGGTTGTAACGTAGGGCTCGCGGTCGTGTCCGGGTTTCGTGTCAACGTTTCTCATACCCGTGTTCGTGTTACACGTACACGGGTTTCTGACCCGATTTACACGGGTAATTAAAGTCCGTGTAAATAATACCCGTCTGCACGGGTACACGGGTAGACGGGTATTATTTACACGGACCCGCGGGTTCGGGGACGTCCTTGACGAGAAGCCGTGTCTGCATAGAAAGTCTGCTTTTTAAGGGTAAAGTTATGTACCGAAGGATGGGTCGTGAGACTTAGAGCTAAAGTACAAATGGATAGATAAGCGGAAGGCTAATTGTGTCAAATAGACCTTATTGCGTAACAGATAGAGTCGAAATTTATAAAAAAAAAGTTATATCGGCTGACCTTTCCTGAATACGTTTGTTTTGTAGTGTCGAACGAAGCTGCAGGTTACATTCAATAATAGACCTTATTCGCATTTGCTCAAATTATTTCGAACCCGTTCGGTTCGGTCTTAAGTACCCGGGTAGCACGCGGTTTCGTGTAAACGGTATCCGTGTATTGGACACGGACACGGGTACCCGGCGGGTTCGTGTAATTCGGGTTCTTAGTACCGTCGGGCTTAAGAACACGGGTATCCGGTTTGGCGGGTTACACGTGTACCGTGAGCCCTATTAAGTGTTGAAGCGAAGAACACACTTTGAAAGAAGAACATAATAATATTTTGATAATTATGCTTAGAAAATCTAAATTAGTTACCTTGACATTTGCAAACGACTTATAAAATGTGTTTACAAAAACAACAATCTACTGGAATACGAAGCCTCACGTCATGTATTAATAATTCGCATTTTACACAAAGTGGGCCCGAATATAGTAGGTAGGTAGAGGTACCTACATAGTACCTAACCATACCTACTTAAAATTGTCCTGGTCAGCTTTTTCCTTTATTTACAATTTGATTTATTTATAGATAAGTTTGAGAAATGCGAAATGTTGCGAATTCAAAAATAGTTTCTCATAATATAGGTAACTATTACAGTAGGGATACCGGATAATATAGGGGCGAATTGGTCACTTAAATTTTTCTTATTACGGTACCAATATAATAAAAATGATTGAAAAGACCAATTAAACTAAACTGCTAATGTGATGTTTATGTTAACAGTTCAATCTCAATCTGAATATGTTATTTCTATCAACTGTCCCGTTTAATCCTTTAACTGCTAGATATCTAAGATAGGTATCCTTCCTAAACGCACCCCATTTTAATTGCTTATAACTATTAGGTAGGTACTAGTTAGATTACATAAAATAATATAATATCATGAAATAAAACTATGAAAACGGATAAACTCGCGTATATTAACTAATTTTAACTTCATTCCGACGTTTCGAACACTTTACAGGGTTCGTGGTCTGCGGATGAACGTCGGAATTAAGTTAAAATTTGTTAATATACGCGAGTTTTTCCGTTTTCATAGTTTTATTTCATGTGTAATCCTCATAGTAACCGAAGAAAATATTAATATAATATCATCTAACAAAAATTTAATTTTACGTTTTGAAAATATTATAACTAAATAAATAACTACCTACATTTTTTTTGGGTAAATAACTAAATAATATAAACTAAATAATTATTTGTACCTTGTGTTGCTAAAAACATTATGTAGGCAGATAAAAATATTTGAAACTTGGAAAAAAAAAAACAATTTATGATGAAGATACTTACAAATCTTACAATGGCTCTTGCCTACCTATTCTTACCTGTTACCAGCTGAGTACATAAATAATTATATAGATAGTAATATATTTTATGTAGACACGATGACAAATAGATTACGATAATTCGTTTGGGACATTATGTTTTATTCAGAATTGTATCTAAGTATATAATAAATTAAATCTTAATTAGGTGCTCTACATTAGAACTTCTAAACATATAAAATGGGCCTTAAATACCCGCAGTCACAGATAAAAACTACCTACGATGAAAGCAAGAAGACGTAAACAAATAAATGCTAAGTAAGTACCGTAATTTAAAATCTTCTATCCTCTTACATATAGCAAAGCAAAATAAATCATAATGCATTAATATTAGTAAGTTTTTAAACATATTGTAGGTTAATTAAGGGCTAGATGAAAACAAAAATCACGACATTATCCATTGTTTTAGGAAAGTAACGAAGTTAACCCAAACTACTTATATGGGTTAATTCGTAACACAAAAGAGTGGCATGTTGTTATGTACATTTTGATGCAACCGGCCCTCTATGGTATGATGCTCTTATGGAAGCTAATGGTCACAATACCTTAAGGCTAGTTCTTTAATGACTTCGCACAAAAAACTTCTTTGATTCGCTGGGGGGCTGCGTCGCGCGTTCCGTTTGATCGCTCAGCACTTGAAGATTGACTGGTTGTCAGACGATGCGCTGGGGAAATATATGCGCGACATAGAATCCTTATCTAATAGATGGGCCATGCAAAATCTGTCGCGGTAACTACACTTAAATATTGGCGCAACAGAATCTAACAGTTAGGTTTTTACGCGAGTGCGCGGCGCCAACACTAACTGATAAATCAATCAATGAATGTGAATTTCCTTTAAATTATTGTACTTTATTTTCATTAATTATTTTATTTTGTCGGGTACCGCTCGCCTCCTAAAGTCCCGTCTGTCTGCTGCGGTAAAGAGCAAGACTTGTACCAAAATATTATAGGTAATCTAGGTAAGTAGACACTTTGATTAAATTCAGCCAATAAAGTGCCCGAAAATAAACAATGCCGTGCAGAGGCATTAACTCATTATTAATTATTCTCATCAGTTAAAATCGCTGAACAATAATTACCTATATATTCCTCAACAGTGTGCGACACTATTTGCAGTGACAAAGTACGTTAATTCATTAAATAGGAATCACCTGATACGAGGTACGAGTACACAGTAAAACCGCGTGGGGCAGGATGTGCCAAAGGAAAGGATAATCAGATAATTGCTTGATTACCCACCTGTAATGAATTATCTATCATTCCATCTCTCACAAACGGATAGTCAGAACGAGTGTTGTTTACGTTACTAAAGTTAAAAATAGAATTTAGTTTTAATAATCGAAAACAAGTTTCATTGTACTGTTGCGAACTGGCGATAATCGCAAATTATGTAGATAATAGATGTTTGTGTTCAAAATATTATTGACGGAAAAGTACACACTATCTATTCTCTTACACATGAAATACAAGATCTTATTGCATCTTTTTCTGCTTTTAACCGGTTACCCGGATTTTAAAGAATTACTGAAGATAAATAATCTGCTAAAGGTTAAGAGTCGCCAGTATTTACACTTAAATATTAAATATTCCACGAACGACAACTGCGATAGGTAGGTGTGTCGAATAAGGTTTTAGGTCAGTTGTGTAGATTATGATGATGTAATGAGAAAAGATTCAGAAGGCTTAAAGTAATCTCTAAATTAGATACCTATAGGGTCAGCGACGGAGGTTAAACATTTATTACGTTCGATGTCTGGGACTAGGCCCCTGATTGCGGCTGAGCAATCTTTCACAAATCTAAGAGAAGATCCGATTCTTTCATCTTTCGTGCCATCGCCAGAGAGCCACTTAATATGACAGAAGCTAACGCCACTAAATAATCTCTGCTAACGCTAAAGAATACCGCAAGTTATCTATGGGGATTGAAATGAACGTCATAGGGCTGTAGAAGTTTAGGTCAAATCATTGATAAAATACTTTCTGATTTGTGTTTGTTCAGTGTTGCACTACTAAATTGGCACCTATTATTAGATTATAAATATTAGATGTAATAATAAAATATACCAAATAAGAGAGACCTAGTTCACCGATGCCCACTTAGGACGTTGGTAAACTAGGTATTTTTTCTTTGGTATAATTATGACATCTAATATTTATTTTATAGTCTAAGGGTTGATTTAGGAATTCCCAGTTAACATCTTTTAAATAAATGTTAGGGTTCCGTACCAAAAAGTAAGGTCCGACCGAGATCTCGGTCTCGGTCTCGGCATTCTCGGCCAAAAATCGAGCCGAGATATCCCTCTCGGCTCTCGGCCAAAAATGGCCGGGACTCTCGGCCGTGGCCGAGATTCGTAATGATCTGTAATTGGCGAGTTTGACGCCATCTCGCGAACTTACTGCGATTTCATTGGCGTCATATTGACATGAACTGGCTTCAATTTCACTTTAAAATGAACGGAAGGAATAATTTAGAGTAAGCGACCCCTATCATACAATCGATAAAATACCTAAAATTCGAATACCGGTTTGTGGGGTAACTACATAAAAAAAAAAAACAAAAAAAGAAGTAGCCAAAGAAAATTGCTGTATTTAGTTTGACGTTGGACTTACTATACGTATTTGCTATTTGCTAGGAATTTTCTATGTAATTTATACGTTTTTTATCCTTTCTACCAAGTCTCCGTCTCGGTCTCGGCCGAGAATCAAATTTATTCTCGGTCTCGCTCTCGGTCGAGACTAAAATAGGGGTCTCGGTCGGACCTTACCAAAAAGGTACAAAAGAGATCCCTGTCCTCCGAATCTGTCTAACCGTTTGCCACATTGTCAGCCCGTCGGTCAGCTTACGAGTAGGTACATCGCATCTATATCTTGGTTTTCTTAATACCTATAGTATCTATTAACTCGATTTGTCTGCTCGATGTAGCTGTCTCGAATTATTTTCTATACAACAACGTTTATTCATTTAACTATTAACCTATTTAGTGTAGTGCCAGATAGGTCTCAGTTGTGTATTTACTTTATTCTGTTAACTTACTAGTTTTTAGTTTTTACCTTACTAAAGTAGCATCGGCATGTTGAATTAAGACTTGTGTTGAGGGTACTAAATGACCATCTAGGTATATTCGTGATACACACAGTAAGAGAAACTCACACCAGGATTCTAAATCATAATCAGTATTGCAGACAGGGTCATTGCCGTGCCGACTAGACTATGTTTTCAATGGAAATTAATATTATAGTAATTACGCAAACACATATACCTAATATAGAACAAAATATCTTCATAAAAACATAAAAAAACATGAAACATATTTTATTTAACTTTACAAATTCACGATAACCTATTTTTATACATAACAGTACCTACTATAAATATACAGTATAATTCTGAATTTGAAAGTAACACAATATGCCTTACCATTGGTTGACATGAATCCTACACTAGGCGATGCCTGTCCTGTAGGAATGCACATTATCCATGTTACCATGCTCAACTTATTTGAAGTGCAAGTGTTAATTTGTTTAATACCGATATTTCGATTTTCCCAGGGTCATCCGACCTCGGCGCGACCGTCAAAAACGCCGTCTTCGTTCAGGAGTGCGTCCCCGAGAACCTGGACCTGAAGAAAAAGCTGTACGCTGACCTTGACAAGCTGGTGGACGACAACACCGTACTGTCCAGCTCGACTAGCTGTATCCTGCCTTCCAAGTTCTCGGAGGGCTTGAAACACAAGGCTCAGGTACCTACATAGTCAAATCGTGGCCTATTCGAGCGTTTCAACTTTCAACCGCCTCATGTTCATGGTCTCATTTTGTAAGAGTTGGCTGTATCTAGGCTTTTTGTAATTTCGGTTATTTGGTAGATGCCCCGTACATTTACAAGAGAACTAGACACAAAGTTAAAATATTCAGCCGTTATCGCGAAAAGTGTGACCACGAAAATGATTCGGAACAAACGCACAAATAATAATGCTGAAATAGTACATTTCCTAACTAGTGTGGGAAAACTTTTTTTCGGCAAGGGCGAAAGTTGGAGCCCGAGTGAAATTAGGGCGACAATCACCTGAGTTAAAAAAGAGTTTTTGCACGTGTAAGGGACGATTTTTTTCATACTTAACAAGTGCGTCATAAAGAGAAATTACCGCGCGCGAAGCGTGCGCAAAGTTCGTTTTTGCGCACTAGTTCGGAAAATATAATTGTGTGGTAAAAGTGACTAAATTTTTCTGCAATACGGCCTCATCTTCCATAAAATTATATTTTCGTTGCGCGACGAAATGTCCTAGCCTAGGGTGAATATATTCAGCGTTTATCGCGTTTTTCTTCGCACAGCAACCCAAGCAAATTTAAAAATGCACACACTTTAGACACAATAGACACATCACAGTCACACACTTTTTACGAAGGAGAAGGGGTCTCGCAAAGACCTGCCACCCGGAGCCTCGCAATTGGGTATGGCCGCCGCTGGTCATTGTTAGCTCAGTAGGTACCTAAGTATTTACAAGAGATTACCAGACCTCGTTATCAGTGGTGAAACTCCACTGAAAATAATAGGGTTGGCACTGCACTTACCTAATTATTACCTATGGGTATATTATACTAGTAATTTTAACCTGTAGAATTTGATGTAAACAATGTAGGTAGGTACTTACTTTATTGGTAGGTGAGATGACATGACATAAGACATATCGTTACTATTTAGAAAAAAAACTCGTATCTTGTACTGTCAAAAAAAATTAAACCAATGTCACATGTAACAACCCTAGAGTCCGATTTCATTCAATGTTTACCACTGATCGTTATCAGTGGTAAACATTTAATGAAAACCCGCTTGGTTTGGAGATTACTCTAGGAGTATTTCTGTATGTATACTTACTCGTAATTCAGTACATAGGTACCAAATATAGCGTACTCAAAGTTGCTGCGACTCATTCTTCCGTCGCAGCACTAATGGCGGGATTACAAGAGCGGTTGAATTGCTCCTCAGAGAATCAATTAATCTCCTATTTAAAGTTCATTATGTCCTTTTGACTTAAGACATATAGTATTAGGTAAAATCTATTGTCAACTATACCTACCTACACTTAAAATTAAATTTGTGAGACCCACATGTAGAATTATGACTTCCAAACTCCAACGCGAACACCGAAGTTCGTAATGGACGGGGAATTGTCTCTGTCACTCTTATGACACTTTCGTTGGAGTAACCGAAAATCACCGAAATTTACGAATTACGGTTTTAGCGGGAGCAGGCCAGGATGCTTAGCCAAGTTGCCAATCGCTAACGCTTAGTAGCGTATCGTAGTTTTCCCTCTTTGTCACTGTTTCATATTAGCGACAAAGATCAGTTAGCTGCCTTTCGTTAACGATTGACGATTAGGCGCTAGCGACTGACAACTTGTCTAAGCACCCAGGCCTACTACCGCGAAAATCGAAATTCGGAAATTTCGAGGATTTTTCTCAGTCACTCGAAAATTTGCGAAATTCGTTTTTCGAGGTAGGGCCGCTGTACCTAAGTCTTCTAAACACGATATTAAACCTGAGTATTTCTTTGCATTTCAAACCTTTCAAATATGCTTCCAGGTGATCGTATCCCACCCCGTGAACCCGCCATACTACGTGCCGCTAGTAGAGGTGGTACCCGCACCATGGACTCGTCAGGACGTCATCGCTCGCACGAAGGCTATCATGCTGGAGATTGGCCAGGAGCCTGTCGTGCTGGGCCGTGAGATTGACGGCTTCATTCTCAATCGCATCCAGTTAGTCTGTCTTTTGTTTTTCAATTGACCATAAGATTCTCTTCATCGATATGGCTAACCGGCATACGGATCGGCTGATAGTTAAGCTAGCTACCTTAGTCTACAGACACCTGTAATTCCAGGCAACTCGTTGAGTACGTAAATGGGTACCATGATAAAAAAAGGGCTTATAGATAAATCACGCGAATTTTTCCACTTTGTAACTTACTTTAATTTGTAAGTTGACTAGGTACGAAAGTACGACGTAGCTAATGGTACCTAATTATCAATAGATAAAGTCTCTCTAATCTGTCTATCTATGTTGATTTATTGGTATTTATATACTGAATAAAAAAATACATACATAAAAACGTATAAGTGCCTACCCAATCAGCAAGTTATTAAGAAAATCATTGTCCGTTTTATATGACAGTAAATAATAAATCTTTATGATTATGACCTGTCGTGTCCAAAACCAAAAAGTGCCTATAGCCTGCAAAGCAGCTTGTCAGTTGAAATCAAGCAAAGTATAAGTAATCCATTCCTCTTTTTGGGTGGCAATATTGGCATAAGTAGCCGGAAATTGACTTTGCATGTACACGTATGGGTAAAGTTAGGTTTTACTCGATAAGTACGTAGGTATAAAGCAGGCCATCACGCTCTCTCCAACGTGTCTGTGTGGGCGCGATGGATTGCATTACGTATCGATAAACCAACTCATAACATATATCCTTTTAGGGTGCTTCTTATTTTTGCAATTTTTTAAGGTGTTCGAACCAATACAGGAGCTCTTTGCTCTCCCGATTGCAATTTTCTATGGGGCACCTTCTCATTTTGTTATTTGATAAGTAAACCATATTTGTTTTTTTTTATTATTTTAAACAAAAATTAGGGGTCGCTACCGAAGTACGAAGTTCAAGAAAGGCAAAATGATGAGTCGTTTTTTTATTACTTTGGTAGCGACCCCTAAAGCAAGTAAAGGATATTATCCTTTATTTTTCAATTCATGGTACGGCTACAGGATGCTTAGCCAAGTTGCCAATTGCTAGCGCTTAGTAGCGTAACGTAGTTTTCCCTCTCCGTCAATCTTTCATATTAGTGCGACAAAGACAGTTAGCTGCGATTAACGATGAAGTGCTAGCGATTGGCAACTTGGCTAAGCATCCTGTTCTCTCTGACTATATAGGTGCGAAACAGACAAACCTTGGCCAAACTATAACTTGCAAATAAACTTTCAGATACGCCATCCTCAACGAAGTATGGCGGCTGGTGAAAGACGAGGTAGTAAACGTGGAAGACGTGGACAAGGTCATCTCGGAGGGGCTCGGCATGCGGTACGCCTTCCTCGGCTCGCTGGAGACCGCGCACTTGAATGCGGAGGGCATGGCCAACTATATTGAAAGGTAAATCGATTGTTTCAACACAATTTGGGTCAATCAGTAGCCGTACTAGCCGTGCCATGAGATTGCGCGGCGTTAACGGGCCTTTAACGGGCAGACAGATGTCAGAAATGCGCAAAATTGGACTCTTGCCACTTTGACACAATGTTGAAACATGGTGGGAAAAATATTCCCTCTATATTATAAAGGGTTAACGCGTGTTTACTTTCTATCCGGCTCGCTCGCGCCAGTATGCGAGTATGAGCGAAATAGAAAGAAAGTAAACGTGCGTTAATAACGTAGCGGCATCTCATGATAGGGCTACAAGTCCTATAAGCTTGAACGAACGGCAGAGGGCAGAGGCTGTAAATTCAAGTAAATTATGATAAACTGTAGGCGTTCCATGAGTTAGCAAATATCGGTTTCGTTAGGTTTTACTCGATACGTAGGTAAAGCAGGCTATCGAGTAACGTATTGAGGTCTAACGTAACCAATACTTCAAAACTCGTGGTACGGCTACTGATGGGTTGTCGACTGATCGCCTACCAAGTATTTGGAACAGTTGAAACGGTACGGTCGCCTACAAAAATGTGTTGACTACGGTGTACTGCCATTTGGCAAATTATGTTTCCCAAATATGACTTCCCAAATAGCTTATCGCAATAGTCTCATTTCCCAAACAAATCTTTAGCAAAGTTACATTTCTCATTTTATTTATTTGGTCAAATTATTATTTTGCAAAGTATCACTTCGTCAAGATTTTATTAAGCAAATGCTTATTAAGCAAATGTTTTATTTTGTCATAAGTGGAAATCCAAAAAAATAATTCCCAAATTGGATACTTCGCAAGCTCTACTTATAGCAAAAGCCTGGCAAATGATAATATTATTTTAAAGTTCGTAGGTCTATACACGAATTTCGTACTTTTTTGCACAACCCTTGGCTTAAACTTGCTTGGAACAAAAAACGTATTTCATGAATACCTAATTGGTATCATAATGAATGAAGTGAGAAAATAAATTCCATCATAATGATCACTATTCATATTTTTTATTGGTAGGTACTAAGAAAGCACACATAGCCACGGATAAAAAAAAACTATATTTTTATTTTCATTTTCATAAAAAAACCATCCCAGAGCCACCGTTAGGTACGACGACGAGCGAAGCGAGGAGGAGTGTTAGGTGAAACTGCGACCATACAGCGCACGAGCCGAGCGAGCGAAGCGAGCGTGCCGCGGTAGCGGCCGGCGAGTGCCAGAACCGACTGTTTTTATTCCCTCGGCATTGCGTTCCCTCATCAGTTTCATCTAAATTACTGTTTAGAACCCGACTTTTAATTGTTTATCAACATAATATAAAACCCCGTGTGAGCTTTTATTAAAAAAAAAACATAAACATACCTATTCGTTATACAATATTTTGGGATTAGTATGTTACGCCAAACGATGCATTTGCCAAAAATTATTTTGGGAAAATAAAAACGACTAAGTAATTCTTTGCTAAACAAACGCTTGCCAACAAAAAGGCTTGCTAACTGTAAAATTGCGATAAGTAGTTTTGACAATTGAATTTTTGCCAAATGAAAATTTGGGAAAAATAGTTTGCGATGTGATACTTTGGGAAAAATTATTTGCCAAACATTAGTAAACCGTTGACTACACCTATCTTCAAATTTAAACCTTCTTTGTCTTGTAATAATTTCCAAAGTATTAGCATATTTTATAGACGTGTGTCGTATGCACATGTAGATACCTACGTATAATTATACTATGCACTCAACTTGGATCTTGGACGTTCGACGTTCCACTATTTTAACGCAACAAACGCCTGTAAAAACTATATGAGCAAAAATTATTGTAAACATGAAAAACTTCGAAGGAACGATCTTTAATAACATTATGTACTTTACAGATACGGTGAAACCATCTACAATGTAAGCAACACAATGGGCCCAATTCCTCGAATGACCCAATGCCCGGGTGCTCCCTCTATCTGCCAACAACTGAACCAGTTGGTGCCGTTGGACCAACTGCAAGAGAGACGAGCGTTCCGAGACGCTGCCCTCACCCGTCTATCTATATTGAAGAAAGACTTGAAGAAAACCTACAAACGATAAAAAAATACGTTAGGAATTTATCTGTTCGAGCCTATGATATGAAAAAAAAATATAACGCGCATTAAATTGCAGTCGTCTGTTGAATGACGATCATATCATAGCACAAACATAGGCTCAAACTATCAATTTTATTTTTGAACAGGATAATACAGACATGTACCTATAATTTATTGTGTGAACAAAATATTATGCAACAATAAATATATATCTAATGAAAAACTCCACGAGAAGTTATTTTTTTTATTATTAGAAAATTGCATGTCTGGACCACCCCCAGGCATGCAATTTTTATTATATAAAAACTATCAAAAAATAAACCACAGGATATTTTACTTAAAGCACTTGCAAATACAAATATCGAAAGTATTTTTTTATTATTATTTAATTTCGTTAACGTGTTAACCATTGAGACATATCGATATTAACAGAAACAAAATTGTAGAATTTTTCAGTTTCAAATAAAAAGAGACATGTGCAATGTCTGCACTAAAGCTTTCATTATTATTTCTAATGTTAAAAAAAACCGTATTTATAGTCTGACATTACTATTTTCGAAGTTCGCAGTTAGTATAACCAAGTAGGTACTGCTTTCACGAGATGAGAGCCCTACCTACTGAAAGCCTACCGCTAACCTAGCTTCAAAAACCATACATTTCGAGCATGTATCTCTGCTCCTGGCACTCAAATGACACGTTCGAAAATCACGATTTTAGAAGTTCGTGGTACTGTGGTACGTGTGGTACTGATATCCAACACTATAGCTCGTGACTGTGAAACATTGCAGTATTTCAACATTTTGAACCATGGAATCGAGAATGATTGCTCGTTACCTAGCCTACCTCACCTCTGTACGATAATTAATAGGTATACTCTGTCCAACAATCTCTGTCAGTAAAAAACCGCCCAATTAAGTGCGAGTCGGACTCCCGCGCGAAGGGTTCCGTACCATTATCAATTTATCATTAAATAAATACAGTTAAATCAACCTACCTCAAAAACTTTTAGAGATAATTTAATCAAACCAAAAATCGTTGATAGAGTTTATTAATGTACGTAACATATATAAAAAATTTTTTTATTTTATATCGCGTAGGTAGTTTTTTTTCTCTCTCTTGATTATGTCAGACGATTCGAAAGTGCTTATTAATAAGCTTACTTCAATAAAGAATAGTTTGACTTGACTTGACTTGACTTAAAAAATAGAGGGGGGGGCACATTTTTCAGACTATGAGAGCTGATATCTCGAAAACGATTTGCTTAAATAAAAATGAGATTTATAAACCCTCATATCATTTTCAAAGACCTTTCTATTAATACTCCACACGCTTATACAGGGTGTAATCGTTAAGTGTGGCCAGGCCATAATTCCGTAAATATAACAGATATCAGAAAACTTCCAACTGATATCGAAAGTACGTTACCCAACGAGTAAAATTACATTAATAACTTCTTCTAAATAGATGAAGTAATATTAAAAATACTAACTTAAAACGCTCCCATACGTTTAGTATGACGACTTACAGCCTTAAAGAAAGTCGGGTGTCGTAAGAGATAAAACTGTTAGAGATTCGTTATTTGTACGAATACATTGTAATAAAATAATAATACTACCGTTTATGAAATAATTAATCTAACATTTATTCTTAAAACAATATATTCGTCTTAAACTAGTCTTTGAATGAACGGTTACGTACTAAATGTATGGAAGCGTTTGAAGTTAATATTTGAGATATTTCTGATTTTATTTCAAAAAAGTTATTAGTGTAATTTTACTCGTTGAGTATCGTACTTTCGATATTAGTTTAAAGTATTAGTAGTTTTCGGTATTAGTTGGAAGTTTTCTGATATCTGTCATATTTACGGAATTATGGCCTGGGGCCTATTTCTCGTAACTATTAGTTTACAAGTATATTAGTTATTAGTTACTAGTGAAAATTTTACAAGTCCTAATATTTTCTGTTTCTCGAAAATAATTATTAGACTAGTAACTAATATTGGTAAACTAATAAAAAATATTAGTCCAGCTTGGCTGATTGAGGTATTACCCATGCCTTATTACATATTTAAAAAAAATATTGGCGGTAAAGAGCAAATTTTTTGTTTAGTTATTTATTTATTTATTTATTTATTTAAACTTTATTGCACAAAAGAAAATCTTAAAGTACAAAAGGCGAACTTAATGCCAAGGGCATTCTCTACCAGTCAACCTTAAGGCAAAGCAGAGAAGGTGTGGAAGTTATGTTAAAATCAAATATCTAAATTTATTAAGAATGGATAAATATGAAGTTGATGATTTTGAGGAATATATTGGAAGCCAGAGATATTTTATTTGGAAGCTTTTCGGATACGTTAACCTAAATAAATAAACGTAAAAATGGAAGGAATTAATAATTTTAATGATTTCTCATCCGAATCCGTCCACATTTTATAATTTTCTTTAGTTAACTGTAAAAGTAACACGCTAATAAATTGGACTAATATTTTTTACCAAGCTTCGGCGACTAATAGCTTTATGAGTGTATTTTACAAGTGTATATATTTTTCTTTGTATTCGAGAAACCAAAACCAAATAATATTAGTTAATATTTATTAGTTGGTAACTAATAACTAATATTTTATTAGAGTGGCTTCGAGAAACGCAAATTTGTAAACTTGTAAAAAATATTAGCCTATGGACTAATATTACTAGTCTAAGAAGGTACGAGAAATAGGCCCCTGGCCACACTTAACGATTACACCCGGTATACAACTATTTTTTTTTCTATCCCTCAGTTACATGTATGGAGGGCCCCCACCCCAATGATTTTTTTCACAATATAGTACCATAATCTTGTAGTGGTTCATACAACGCATATCCTTACCAAATTTCATTACTGTAGCATTTATAGTTTCCGAGTAAATCGGCTGTGACAGACGGACAGACGGACATGACGAATCTTTAGGGGTTCCGTTTTTGCCATTTTGGCTACGGAACCCTAAAAAGGCAGAATAGCCAAGTCTTCGCACCTACCTTTTTTAGAATTTTCCGCCTTTTTCAATAGAGTAATCACAACTTGATCACAACAAAAAAAAAAAAAAAAAAACTTTATGGCGGCAAGACGTATCTTGAAAATTGTTGCGAAATTTAATTAGTTATTTATCAATTTAACGGTTCCATTCAAGTAATTTGTGTTATAAATTAATCATTAATTATAGTCTTTCTGTTTGTTAATAATTTCGGGTGGTCCCGGCACCGGCCGGGATCAAATTACTTACAATGTCTGACCATAGTAAGGAAGGCGGGTCTGACGAAATTACAAAACGGGTACACAGTTCTGAAACATACTTACAAGATGATTCTTTGAACTCAATACAACGAGAAATGGATTTCGAGGCAGAAAAAATTACGACGGACAACGGTGAACCGAGCACATCAGGTGACCTAACATCATTAAACAAGGTTAGTGCAACAAATATTATCACTGATCATTCATACGCTGCTAAGAGATACAGGAAATCTGAAGATGATTGGACTTTAGTCGTCAACAATCCAAAACGACGTTACACATTTAATCCAAGTTTATCCGTGGGCACAGAGATAAGCATAACTAGTAAAGAAACGTTGCCGAAACAATTCGCCCTAGCAAAGTTGTTGAGAAGTTATGATATTATTGGTATCATTAGAGTCAAGTATGTAAATATGTATAAAGTATTGGTTCAATTCGATAACGAGACGAGCGCTGGACGATTAATTTCCATGGTTGGTATGCACGAAGAGTTGGGCTGGCGATGCCAAAAAACATATGAAGTAGGTTTATCTTATGGCATTATTAAAGATGCAGATTTAGGATTAAATGAAAAAGAAATGATGGAAAGCATGGTCTGTGGAATCGAAATAATATCGGTAAAAAGACTTAGTAGAAAAAGTACAGATGAATCAGGGTGGAAGGATAGCGAGACCATACGAGTCGGTTTTAAGGGCCCATCGTTACCAGCTTACGTATACATACATGATATGCGAGTTAAGGTAGAACCCTATTTATTTCCGGTATCACAATGCTCAAATTGCTGGAGATTTGGCCATTCAAAAAAAACTTGTTCAAAAAAACTAACATGTCCTAAGTGTGGCGGTAATCATGTGAATTGTGAGACAACCGTATACTTCTGTCGCAACTGCTCGGGAAATCACATGGCACTAGATAAAACGTGCCCAGTTTACCAAAAGGAAAGGAAAATAAGGAAAATTATGGCTGAATTTAATTGTACGTATAAAAAGGCATTAAATAAATATATACCAGTTCCTACTGCCCCGCCAGCTCCAACGGAAACAGTGTATCAGACAAACTTTCCCCTTACGCTTAGAACAGTTCATAGTTCTCCTGTCGTGGATCCTCCAGTAACGGTTCCCACCGTACGATCGTCATATGCTGAAGTAGTTAAAACTCAGGCAACCGTTCATAGTAATGCACCAATTATAAATGAAGCAACTCCAACCCCAACTAAAAAAGTCATTCGCCGCAAACAACGGAAACCATCTCTGTCTCAAAATAAAGTGAGAGAAAACGATGACATGTCTGATAATGATAACAGTGACTACAATATTTTGAATATGGAAACTGATGAAAATCCTCCAGACACTGTTCCAGAAGTTAATAAACAAGAACGCAGAGACAGAGATAAACAAAAATTTACTTCCTTAATATACAAGTTGAAAGATATTATATTTATGAAAAACTTAACAATCGTTGAAAAAATAAAACTGGGTATTCAAACAGGGTTAGAGTGGCTATTATCTTTTGTTATGAAAAATATTTTAGATGTATCTTTTTTAAAACCTTTTTTTAACGCAACAGATGGCTAAGAATGGCCAATGCAGACTTAACTTGATGCAATGGAATGCACAGAGTATTAGACCGAAGTTGGTCTCGTTTGAAAATCTACTCATTCAGGAGAAAATTCATATAGCAGCGCTTAGCGAAACTTGGTTAGATGTAGACTCTTTTTTTCATATTAGTAACTACAATATATATAGATCAGACAGAGCGGATGGTTATGGTGGTGTCGCAGTGCTGACACACAAATCGATCAAATCTGAGTTGTGTAGTGTTCATTCTCCTAACCCCGGTATACAAATCATTTACGTAAAAGTGTTTAATTGTGATCATATCCAAAACGTAATTTCAGTGTATTGTCCTTCTTCCGTAGTGACGCAACAAAGTGATTGGGATTTTATTTTTTCAATTGTTCGTCGTAACGTGATTATCATGGGAGATTTTAATGGTCATCACCGTAGCTGGTCTTATAAAACGGACGTTAGAGGCAATCAAATATTTGACTCCCTTATGGACTTTAATCTAATTTCGCTAAATGATCTCAGCCACACTAGGGTGCGGCTTGTGCAAGGATTATTGCAAGAGTCCTCCCCAGATATTACTATTGTATCGTCTGATATTTATTTAGCTTGTAATTGGACCGTTTTAAAGGAATCGCTTGGAAGTGATCATCTTATTATAAAAGTTTCTACATATTTCAATAATTCTAGTACTAAACCAAAACAAAAAAGAAACTATAAAGCGGCCCAATGGGTTGAATACACATCTTATTTAGAAAATAAATTCAGTAATTTTGTGATTTCTGAATCTCCTCAAGAAGCGTATAACCTTTTTTTAGATACTATAAATGAAGCCGCTGATATTTACATTCCGTTTTTGAAGTTTAATAATAATCCAACTAAAACATTCCTTCCAAAACCTTACTGGAATCAGTCCCTGTCCAAAGCTGTTGCTGAAAGGCGATTAGCTCTCTCTTCGTTTAGACGAAATCCTACACCACACAATCTTGACGACCTTCAGAAAAAGATTCGAAATACTCAGAGACTTATTAGGACGAGTAAAACCGAAAGCTGGCAAAAATTTTGTAATTCCATAAGCGAGTCCTCATCCGCCTCTGAAGTTTGGTCACGAATGAAATGGCTAAAAGGGTACAGGTCTTCTCGACCTCATGTTAGCACTGAGAAATCTCTCACTCTTCTTTGTTCTCTAACACCAGATTATGTATCTCCTCAAGCACCAGTGATTGGGTCGGAAAGCACCGTCATAGATGTACCATTTACGATACAGGAATTGGAGTCGTGTATTAAATCTAAAGATACCGCACCGGGTGGTGACGATGTATCATTTTCAATGATTAAAAACCTTCCAGCAAATGCTAAATTATATTTATTATCGTTGTATAAAACATTCTACTTCTTAGGTTTTGTCCCTACTCAGTGGAGGGAAATAATTGTAGTTCCGATACCTAAGCCTGGAAGAGATCCCTCCTCTGATTCTGCTCTCCGACCGATTTCTCTAATTTCATGTATCTGTAAAATATTTCATTCAATGATAAATAGGAGATTGGAATGGTTTATTGAAAAAAAGTGTATGCTCGCCGAAGAAACTGTTGGTTTTAGAAAATGTCGATCATCTTTAGACAATTTAAGTACCTTAGTGAGTCGAATACAAACAGGATTCTCTAAAAATATGGTAACCTTGGGAAGTTTCATAGATATTGACAATGCATATAACAACGTGAATGTACCCATTTTAATTACTATACTGGATAGGCTAGGAGCAGGTCGTAACATGTGTCAATATCTATGGAATTTCTTAAGGGAAAGATATCTTAGAATACAATGTGATAACATAATGTTGCGAAGGTCAACCGGTCGTGGGTTAGCCCAGGGAGATCCGACTTCGCCACTGCTTTTTAATATATATACTATACAAATTCGTGAATCACTTACAAATGTTTTCTTTTCACAATATGCCGATGATTTCATTATATATGTCACAAAGAAATCCATTGCAGAGGCCGAAGATATTTTACAAAATTCTTTAAATATTTTTAACAAAAGTCTTAACAATCTGGGCCTTGAAATATCTCCATCTAAAACTAAGATATGTGTTTTCAAAAAAGGTGTTAATAGAAAACCTGTTGCCATTAAAATCGATAATAAAAATGTAGAATTAGTTGAGTGCGTTAAGTATCTTGGAATGTGGTTGGATCGATCTCTTCGATGGGAAAGGCACATTAACGAATTGCTACAAAAAGTACAGAAGTATTGCAATATTTTAAAAGTTTTATCTGGATCGGGATGGGGCGTACATCCGAAACACCTCAGAAGACTATATTTTGCGATAATTCGCAGTAGAATAGATTACGCATCATTCCTTTATGATGATAGCTCCAATTGCCATTTGAACAAACTAGATAAAATTCAAAATCAAGTACTACGAATTATCGGTGGATTTATTAAGTCTACTCCTATACACGCAATGGAATGTGAGTTATGTGTTCAACCCTTACATATCCGTCGTGTGTATTTGGCATCCAAATTTTGGTTAAAATCTAGATCTTTTGAAAATAATATAACAATCAAAGTGTTAGACTCATTAAACGATGATATCCAAGCACAAGATACTTTGCGTAGTAAAAAACCACTTCTGCTTACCATTCACAGTATGTATAAATTAACTATTATGCATTCCAGTAAAATATTAGAAATGTTTACTTTAGATCGATGGATTAATAACGTGGATATACATAAATCTATAAATTTTACAATCACGACGATCACTAGATCTAAACGAGAGTACAATGTAAATGTTTTAAAAGATACCGTAGATCTTTACATACATAGTAATTATTCTGGATTTTATTATGTATTCACAGATGGTTCCAAAGAAAATACTGGATTAGGAGCCGCTTTTTATGATCCACAGGCGAACGTATCTTCTAAATTTCACATAAAATACAATATATCTATAATGCATGCTGAGTTAGTTGCTATCTCAGAAGCTTTATCGTATGTCCAAACGTTAGATTGCAATAAGATTGTCCTCTTTTCTGATTCTAAAAGTGCGCTCCAACATATTATTCGGTGCACTTCAAATATTCGTGGTCTTCCTATTGCCTACAAAATTTTAAGTTTAATCGATGAGTTACAATCAAAGCATAAAACCATAATATTGCAATGGATTCCATCTCATGTTGGTATAGAGGGCAACGAAACGGTGGACAACTTGGCTAGGCTTGCCTGTCACGATGGGATAGAATGTACTACGCTTCCTTTTTATTTAGATTGTGTAATATTAGCCAAACAGCGGACTTATCATTTATGGAAAGAATATTTCGATAAGCGATCAAAAGAAAAGGGAATTTGGTATAAGACGATCCAACCTCATCCTTTAATAACGCCATGGATAAATTGTCCTCTGAGTAGACGTGACATTGTTTTAATGATGAGACTTCGTACTGGACATATTCCATTAAATAAATTTGGGTATTTAATGAAAAAAGTTCCATCTCCCAATTGTGATGAATGTGATATAATAGAAGATGTCTACCACGTTATTATGGAATGTGTCCGGAACGAAGCTGCTAGAGTACAACTGGCTTATTCCGGTAATTTTGATCCCATGTTTAATGTCGGTAGCTGCAGTAGCGCTCTAGCCGCCCCTTTATCGGATACGGCCACAGCGATACTACAGCTAGTGAAAAAGGCTATTGTTAATAGAATAAGTTAGATTTATTACAATTGTAATGTTTTGAACTTACGGAGCGACATGTTCACTTCTGTGACAAGCTCTTAAATAAAGAGAAAAAAAAAAAAAAAAAAAAACTTGATCACAACAAAACAAGCAACCGTATGTTCCCACAAGGCAACACTTCGTTTACAATTTTTCAAATAATTAATGGCTAGATATCTAGGTGCATCGAATATTCATTGATTTTATACTACGATGTATTGTAAAAAATTATGATAAATTATTAAATTTAATCCTATATGCATGGCAAGCTGTACTTGCCAAGCATCTGTATACAGGCGTCGAATTAGATGCCTCAAACATACCGGTACGAATGATACTTGTCCATAGACTAGAGAGTAGGCTAAAAACAAATGTAGACGTAAATGCTTTAAGTACTTAATATTGATTTACCACATTAGAGCTTATTGCTTTAATATAAAGTACATTTTTCAAGACGATATATTGTTTGTTACGTTTTCCATAGCCACTTTTGATTAGCTCCGTAAGAACTGTCATATTTCATTCATTCATCCTTGTGGTTTCGTTGAATTTCTCGGTTTACTTACAGCTTTATTTACATTTATCGAAATTAGAAAACGAAATAGTTTTGAATCCTTCCGTTTGCAATTTGTTTAGGCTGACAAATCGTGTCCAATGTGACTAGAATCAGGGCTAAATTTGTTTCAAAGCGACCTGCAATACGCCTAGATTCACGGACATTATTCCAAATGTATTGTTTTGATAGATAATGGATCCGAGAATGTGTAGAAAAATCAGTAGTAGTGAAAGTCTTCCAGACGCCGAAAATGTGGAATACGAAGTTGCTAGCATCATCGCGCCGCAAGAAAGTGAGGAAAATCTCCTGGAGGGCAGTCCGGAACTGCGCTCAGTCACCTGGCTGGACGACGACCAGATCGAGGACCTAGATCTTAATTTAGACCAAACTAACCTATTTTTCCATAGAGTCGATAGTGCAGATATAATTTATAGAAGTAAGAAGAAAAAATGCAAAATGGTTGGGAAATATGTTATGGGAGATATATTAGGGGAGGGTTCTTACGGGAAGGTGAAAGAGATGTTGGACTCTGAGTCGCTATGCCGCCGCGCCGTGAAGATTCTGAAGAAGCGCAAACTCCGCAGGATACCTAATGGAGAGCAGAATGTCCAGCGGGAAATCCAGCTGCTCCGAATACTTAGACATAAAAATGTGATAGAACTAGTCGATGTTTTGTTTAATGATGAAAAACAGAAAATGTATCTTGTCATGGAATTCTGTGTTGGAGTATTACAGGTCAGTAAGATTTTTAAATAATCATTAAATTGAATTTTAATGGTAACCAGACCATGTTAAAATATATGAAATGCTTCTATTCATATTATTGGTACCTATCAAGTGCCTGTTAACACTCTTAACAGATGTAATCCATTTGGAAGATTTTTCTAATATAATATACTAATAACTTACATATTTATTAGTAAACAATTTCATCATAGGAACAAGGAAGTAATTAAACATAATCGTTTGTCCAATATTGATATAAGTCCAGTGAGTTGAGTGTTCGCTTGACCTTCCTCTGTTTACTGGATCAATATTTCCTACTGTCAGACTAGTCCTATACATTTTATATGTACATGTTGATGTATAAACATTGTTGTTTACATTTACTTTGCCATTTCAAATAAGCCTGACTTATGAATAATGTTGAGTTGTTTTTAAAGCTGGCTTAATGGAATCCTATTTCTTATTAGATTATATTGTAAACAACTCTCATGTTACTTATCAGTAACTGTACTGCACCTGCAAAGTGTTTTCTTACCATATCATTGCATTTTATTGTAAATAGATATGAAACATTGTTTTTGCCTGTAATTGTGTTTTTGTTTTCTTAATAATCAATTTTCAATTTAATCCTCAACAATGGTAACGCTGAAGCCTGCAGATTTGTATTTGTACCAATCCTTCTGGTAAACAAAGAAACATTCAAAGAGGAACAGAGTTTCTTGGATTCTATTTATAGAATAAATTAGTGCTACCTACCTTTAACAAGAATTGAGGTTTTTGTTATGTTTATTCAAAATTGAACAATGGGTTTTTTATATTTTATACAAAAATCTGTAGATTAATATAATTATCAAGCTATTGTATGTATGTATGTGTATACATAAGAATGTACAGACATAGTGTAAAATTAGTTTACTTTGATTTTTCACTGAAACACCAAACACTAATTGATATTTTTCTTTTGCACTACATTTGTATACTATTTTGTTGTGACTCTAAATCCTATTATATCCTTTTGCTAGTATCACGTCATTCACGTCATTAAAAGCCAAGCAAGCGGCACTTACAAAATTGACTTTCATTTGTTACCAGGACATGTTAGAGTCAAGTCCGGGCAAGAAGTTCCCGCAGCAACAAGCCCATGACTACTTTTCACAGCTCCTAGATGGGCTGCAGTACTTGCACGGACAGGGTGTGGTACATAAGGATATCAAGCCGGGGAACCTATTGCTGACTCTGGACTCCACACTGAAGATTACAGATTTTGGTGTGGCTGAGGTAATTCATTAAATTAACTTTTTAAACCAGAACTGACGTAATAGGGTCTGTGAAAAACCAACAGGTACAGTCCTCTTTAAAAATATATGAATGATTTTGGTCCTGAATTTGGTCCACAAGGGTGCCATGTAGGAATAACACATTCTGAAATGTTTACATATTTTTAGACTGTAATTTTAATGTTATCTTTACATTAACAGCAAAAGTATAGTAAAAATAAAGTATTGAAACCTTTTTCAAAGGCACTGGTTTAAGAAAGTATAGCATGATTCTCCGGATTAGATCACTATGAATTTTAACGACAAACGGGACTTTATGTTCTAACGTTTCGCGTGTATTGTTTTACATGTGCTAGGTAGACAGTGGTAAATTTACACAATTAAGTCCGGTTTGTTGTTAAAATATGATTTTGAAACTTTAAATCCATATAGATTAGTTACATATGGTTGCTTATTTCCACCATATACGAGTATCTGAACAATTTAATATAGTATTCAACATTTGTTACTTCAACTATAGGTATGGTTTGGCAGGTCAATCAATCAAAATAGAACATAAAAAATAGTTATTCAATGCCACGTAAATATCGCAATAAATAGATAAGATGATAATAGATAGTGTAGGTAAATGTGGAAGATTGCCAGTTTGTAATGATTTATTGATGCAATCATCTTAACATACTTAGTTATTGTGTAATGGTTTGATTAGATAGAAGCCTCGTTGATCTTAATGAAGACGCTCCTCTAATAAAGTAGAACATAAATAAGTATTCGATTTTATTCAATTACATTTCATAATGTTTTAGCATTTATCTGACAGATATGTTTTATTCGGGTATGGTGTAACAGGCCTTAAATGCATGAAATAAGAGCTACCCTAATAAAACATTTTTTTCTACTTTTCATTTTACAACTGTTGGCGTGATTGATTTACATATTGGTACCAAATTTCAGCTTTCTAGTGCTAAGTTGCTAACGGTCACTGAGATTATCTGCGGACGGACGGTCAATCAGACATGGTGAAAGTGTAAGGGTGGTAGTTGACGCCACAACCCTAAAAAATTAACATAATTATTTCATATAAAAAAATATGCTATGGCTACGACTGTGGGGCAGAGCCATGCGTGTGAGAGGCATTTCCAATATCCGCCTCTCGCTCCAACGTATGGATTCGCTCATCGCCGGTCGCCTTAGACCAATGTCATGGCCAGGTCATTAAAGTGCATACCTAAGTTTTGTCTTCTACATTAATGTTATTATTTACAGGCTCTAGACATGTTTTCTCCCGAAGACACGTGCTACACGGGGCAGGGATCCCCCGCGTTTCAGCCGCCAGAGATCGCCAATGGCGCCGAGCAGTTTTCTGGCTTCAAAGTCGATATTTGGAGCAGCGGAGTTACACTGTAAGTTCAACGATTGTCATTGTTAATTTTGTGTAAACAAGGGTCTTGTCTAAGGTAGAGGTTTCGGGAAGATGCTGAAGTAATTGAACAGTCAATGACCGACTTTCTCATCATCATCATCATCATCATTATCATCATCAGCCTATAATAGTCCACTGCTGGACGTAGGCCTCTCCTATGAACTATGCGTATAGACGCATTATATAGAAGGTAAATGCCCCTAATCGCCACGCTGGGCAAGCGGATTGGCGATCGCAGTAATGTGTCCACTGTGATGACGCTGCTGCCCATCATCAATTTTTATCAAGTAATGGTCAGTGACACTTCAATCCCTTAGTCGACTCTTACGACACCCGCAGGAGGAGTTGGGGTGGTGACAAATGTATTCTTACTGCCGTCACCACACGGCTGACCGACTTTTCTCAGGAAGCCTCAATCGTCACCTTATTGGCCAATCGGGATACAACAGATCCACGGTCAAATTTTAATGACTGCATTACGATATTGCCCAGACTATAATCATTGATGTTGAATCTTGGCAATAATTTAATCTCAAGGTTCTTCGTTGGCAAGGCACTAGTGTTTACGAAAGCGGCTTCTAGCAGATCTTCAAGATTTCCTACCTAGAACATAAATTATTAGCATTTTACTCGCGACCTTTTCTTCGCCGAAAACAATCGAGAAATATCAAATGATATTTCATAGCTAGTAGGTACCTAAATTCGCTAAAAAAATAAAATGAATGTCGCGCTCTTTACTTGTCTAGGCTGTAGGTAGCTCTAACTTTTCGAGTGTCAACATTAGGTACTTACTATAGTTGGAAATTTCTAAGAATTAACTTATGACAGTTATAGATATAATCACCAAATTAAAAATTTAAAAAACCGACTTCAACCGGTTTCTCCAAGATTCCCGATTTGTTTCCATCATTGGTTTCAATCCTACTTTCTGAATGCAAATTCTTGTAAATGAATGAAAATTACCAAAAGCGCCATACATGTACCTATAACAATTGAAGAGATCCCTCGATTTCTCCAAGATCCCATCATCAGACCGCAACTTGGTGCCAATGGGACCATCTCGGGGTAATACACGTTCGATCACAAAAAGAAATTTTAAAATCGGTTCACTATTCTCGGAGATATCGGGTAACATACATACAACAAAAAAAAAAAAAATTCAGTCGAATTGAGAACCTCCTCCTTTTTTGAAGTCGGTTAAAAACCTTATGAATATGAGAGTAAGGCTAACCGTTTTTCCGATAGTCTTAACGTCATTTATATGTATAAGGCTCATTTCTAAAGTGTCAAAAGTTAATTCTTAGAAATTTCCAACTATACATTTAGTTCAGTAATACGTTGACAAGCGACTACCCACAACCCATTAAATAAAAATATCCTTGAATCACATTAACGTTTATGTTCAAAATTAGTAATAAAAAAAATCTGGCTTGCAGCCCATGAACTTTTCAGCGTTGCATTGGGCCAGCCGTACACCTGTAAGTTCTTATATAAGTTATAGAGACGGGGCTATACTAAGGAATGAGATAGTGATATTCACCTCTCATTCCTTAGTATAGCTCCGTCCCTATAACTTACGTAAGAACTTACAGGTTTACGGCCGCTCTAATACGTTGATTACCCACAACCCATTAAATAAAAAATATCCTTGAATCACATTAATGTTTATGTTCAAAATGAGTATAAAAAAAATTCTGGCTTGCAGCCCATGAACCTTTCAGCGTTGCATTAGTACTTAATACGTAGTGGCGGTGGCGATACTTTGTAAGTTCAGCAATGTCACGGTAAAGTGACCTGACAAAGCATACCGTGTTGTTTACATCTAGCTAATATATACGAGTATATTAATATAGCTGTATCATGAGTATGTATGTGCTAATAGTAGCATTCTTAAGGTTAACGAATTGTCGTTTAACAATTTAAATGATGATATGTTATAATTAAAATAAGTACCTACAATTCTTTTTACAATTTTTGCGACACTTTAGTTAACAATCCTTAGTCCTTTCTAGAAGAATCTATGCCTACTGTATTTCTTTTATGTATTTTGCAATTCGTTAATACCTATTTATCATACAAATATTGGTTGTATGATATTGCTAGCCTTTTGTGTGAATGTGCGCATGAACATATTTGCACCGGCTCACATAAGTCGCATACCAAACGTGTTTCTGCTTTAACTACAAGTGTTAGGCAACAAAAGCTATTTTCGGACAATGATCCGTACGCCCTGAATCCATTCCATTTCGATTTGCATATATATAAATAGTATAAGATCGTAACATGCTTAGTGCGAAATTCAAAAGGACGTAGGAATTTCAAATCGTTGCACATAAATTTGTATCTCGTTTTGGTTGTTATTCCATTTTAAGTCACGCTTTTTGAATACGCCATACATTATTTATTGTTTACCAGGAACGTAGAGTATGAATTGGGTATTAAGTATGTATGACTGTAAGATGTTTTTTCCTTTTTTATAATCGCTATATAAGTAAACAAGTATATTATTGAGAGACATCCGTAATAAATAAATACTGCTGCTACCTCATTGTTCTGTCGTAGGTAATTATTATTTGGTGATTCAGTACGCTGTTAGTTTAGTATTGATATATTAACTATATGTTGCTATTCGCAATCCTAAGACAGTGCATAAAAACAAGTGCTTGGCAAACTTTAAGAAATAATTGAACGTAGGTATTGTGAAAACACAAATCAAATTATTTATTAACTAAATATTTTGATTTGTGCTTTTTATTTTTTCCCCAGTATTTATAATTTAAGAAATAACCAAGCGACCGCTTAGTTGGGTGACTAGCTCACCACTGGACATTTTTCATAAATATCACTCAGTACAGTACAAATAAATTTAGCTGTGTTTTGTCACCACCCCAACTCTTCCCGTGGCTGTCCCGTGATTCGAATTGTTACTGACCGTACATTTAATCAAGATTATTGATAGGCAGCAGCGTTATCATAGTGGACACACTACCCGCTTGCCCAGCGTGGCGATTATGGGAATCTCCTAATAACTCTATAAGTATAGACAGATAATAGAAGAGACTGGTGATGTCACAAATAAATCCTCAGATACAACATGACAACCGGCCGCTACCCGTTCGAAGGAGACAACGTGTACCGGCTCCTAGAAGCGATCGGTCGCGGCGAGCCCGCCCCGCCGCCCGCCAACCTGGGCTCCCCCCTGCGGTCCCTGCTCATTGCCATGCTGCAGCGCGACCCGCAGCGGAGGCCTAGCGTGCACGAGATCAGGAGACACGCGTGAGTACTCTCGTCACTCGAGTCAATGAGTAACCTACTACCCATTCGAAGGAGACAACGTGTACCGGCTCCTAGAAGCGATCGGTCGCGGCGAGCCCGCCCCGCCGCCCGCCAACCTGGGCTCCCCCCTGCGGTCCCTGCTCATTGCCATGCTGCAGCGCGACCCGCAGCGGAGGCCTAGCGTGCACGAGATCAGGAGACACGCGTGAGTACACTCGAGTCAATGAGTAACGTACTACCCATTCGAAGGAGACAACGTGTACCGGCTCCTAGAAGCCATCGGGCGCGGCGAGCCCGCCCCGCCGCCCGCCAACCTGGGCTCCCCCCTGCGGTCCCTGCTCATTGCCATGCTGCAGCGCGACCCGCAGCGGAGGCCTAGCGTGCACGAGATCAGGAGACACGCGTGAGTTCTCTCGAGTCAATGAGTAACCTACTACCCATTTGAAGGAGACAACGTGTACCGGCTCCTAGAAGCGATCGGGCGCGGCGAGCCCGCCCCGCCGCCCGCCAACCTGGGCTCCCCCCTGCGGTCCCTGCTCATTGCCATGCTGCAGCGCGACCCGCAGCGGAGGCCTAGCGTGCACGAGATCAGGAGACACGCGTGAGTACTCTCGTCACTCGAGTCAATGAGTAACCTACTACCCATTCGAAGGAGACAACGTGTACCGGCTCCTAGAAGCGATCGGTCGCGGCGAGCCCGCCCCGCCGCCCGCCAACCTGGGCTCCCCCCTGCGGTCCCTGCTCATTGCCATGCTGCAGCGCGACCCGCAGCGGAGGCCTAGCGTGCACGAGATCAGGAGACACGCGTGAGTACACTCGAGTCAATGAGTAACGTACTACCCATTCGAAGGAGACAACGTGTACCGGCTCCTAGAAGCCATCGGGCGCGGCGAGCCCGCCCCGCCGCCCGCCAACCTGGGCTCCCCCCTGCGGTCCCTGCTCATTGCCATGCTGCAGCGCGACCCGCAGCGGAGGCCTAGCGTGCACGAGATCAGGAGACACGCGTGAGTTCTCTCGAGTCAATGAGTAACCTACTACCCATTTGAAGGAGACAACGTGTACCGGCTCCTAGAAGCGATCGGGCGCGGCGAGCCCGCCCCGCCGCCCGCCAACCTGGGCTCCCCCCTGCGGTCCCTGCTCATTGCCATGCTGCAGCGCGACCCGCAGCGGAGGCCTAGCGTGCACGAGATCAGGAGACACGCGTGAGTTCTCTCGAGTCAATGAGTAACCTACTACCCATTTGAAGGAGACAACGTGTACCGGCTCCTAGAAGCGATCGGGCGCGGCGAGCCCGCCCCGCCGCCCGCCAACCTGGGCTCCCCCCTGCGGTCCCTGCTCATTGCCATGCTGCAGCGCGACCCGCAGCGGAGGCCTAGCGTGCACGAGATCAGGAGACACGCGTGAGTACTCTCGTCGCTCGAGTCAATGAGTAACCTACTACCCATTCGAAGGAGACAACGTGTACCGGCTCCTAGAAGCGATCGGTCGCGGCGAGCCCGCCCCGCCGCCCGCCAACCTGGGCTCCCCCCTGCGGTCCCTGCTCATTGCCATGCTGCAGCGCGACCCGCAGCGGAGGCCTAGCGTGCACGAGATCAGGAGACACGCGTGAGTACTCTCGTCACTCGAGTCAATGAGTAACCTACTACCCATTCGAAGGAGACAACGTGTACCGGCTCCTAGAAGCGATCGGTCGCGGCGAGCCCGCCCCGCCGCCCGCCAACCTGGGCTCCCCCCTGCGGTCCCTGCTCATTGCCATGCTGCAGCGCGATCCGCAGCGGAGGCCTAGCGTGCACGAGATCAGGAGACACGCGTGAGTTCTCTCGAGTCAATGAGTAACCTACTACCCATTTGAAGGAGACAACGTGTACCGGCTCCTAGAAGCGATCGGGCGCGGCGAGCCCGCCCCGCCGCCCGCCAACCTGGGCTCCCCCCTGCGGTCCCTGCTCATTGCCATGCTGCAGCGCGACCCGCAGCGGAGGCCTAGCGTGCACGAGATCAGGAGACACGCGTGAGTACACTCGACTCAATGAGTAACCTACTACCCGTTCGAAGGAGACAACGTGTACCGGCTCCTAGAAGCGATCGGTCGCGGCGAGCCCGCCCCGCCGCCCGCCAACCTGGGCTCCCCCCTGCGGTCCCTGCTCATTGCCATGCTGCAGCGCGATCCGCAGCGGAGGCCTAGCGTGCTCGAGATCAGGAGACACGCGTGAGTTCTCTCGAGGCAATGAGTAACCTACTACCCATTTGAAGGAGACAACGTGTACCGGCTCCTAGAAGCGATCGGGCGCGGCGAGCCCGCCCCGCCGCCCGCCAACCTGGGCTCCCCCCTGCGGTCCCTGCTCATTGCCATGCTGCAGCGCGACCCGCAGCGGAGGCCTAGCGTGCACGAGATCAGGAGACACGCGTGAGTACTCTCGTCACTCGAGTCAATGAGTAACCTACTACCCATTCGAAGGAGACAACGTGTACCGGCTCCTAGAAGCGATCGGTCGCGGCGAGCCCGCCCCGCCGCCCGCCAACCTGGGCTCCCCCCTGCGGTCCCTGCTCATTGCCATGCTGCAGCGCGACCCGCAGCGGAGGCCTAGCGTGCACGAGATCAGGAGACACGCGTGAGTACACTCGAGTCAATGAGTAACGTACTACCCATTCGAAGGAGACAACGTGTACCGGCTCCTAGAAGCCATCGGGCGCGGCGAGCCCGCCCCGCCGCCCGCCAACCTGGGCTCCCCCCTGCGGTCCCTGCTCATTGCCATGCTGCAGCGCGACCCGCAGCGGAGGCCTAGCGTGCACGAGATCAGGAGACACGCGTGAGTTCTCTCGAGTCAATGAGTAACCTACTACCCATTTGAAGGAGACAACGTGTACCGGCTCCTAGAAGCGATCGGGCGCGGCGAGCCCGCCCCGCCGCCCGCCAACCTGGGCTCCCCCCTGCGGTCCCTGCTCATTGCCATGCTGCAGCGCGACCCGCAGCGGAGGCCTAGCGTGCACGAGATCAGGAGACACGCGTGAGTTCTCTCGAGTCAATGAGTAACCTACTACCCATTTGAAGGAGACAACGTGTACCGGCTCCTAGAAGCGATCGGGCGCGGCGAGCCCGCCCCGCCGCCCGCCAACCTGGGCTCCCCCCTGCGGTCCCTGCTCATTGCCATGCTGCAGCGCGACCCGCAGCGGAGGCCTAGCGTGCACGAGATCAGGAGACACGCGTGAGTACTCTCGTCGCTCGAGTCAATGAGTAACCTACTACCCATTCGAAGGAGACAACGTGTACCGGCTCCTAGAAGCGATCGGTCGCGGCGAGCCCGCCCCGCCGCCCGCCAACCTGGGCTCCCCCCTGCGGTCCCTGCTCATTGCCATGCTGCAGCGCGACCCGCAGCGGAGGCCTAGCGTGCACGAGATCAGGAGACACGCGTGAGTACTCTCGTCACTCGAGTCAATGAGTAACCTACTACCCATTCGAAGGAGACAACGTGTACCGGCTCCTAGAAGCGATCGGTCGCGGCGAGCCCGCCCCGCCGCCCGCCAACCTGGGCTCCCCCCTGCGGTCCCTGCTCATTGCCATGCTGCAGCGCGACCCGCAGCGGAGGCCTAGCGTGCACGAGATCAGGAGACACGCGTGAGTACACTCGAGTCAATGAGTAACGTACTACCCATTCGAAGGAGACAACGTGTACCGGCTCCTAGAAGCCATCGGGCGCGGCGAGCCCGCCCCGCCGCCCGCCAACCTGGGCTCCCCCCTGCGGTCCCTGCTCATTGCCATGCTGCAGCGCGACCCGCAGCGGAGGCCTAGCGTGCACGAGATCAGGAGACACGCGTGAGTTCTCTCGAGTCAATGAGTAACCTACTACCCATTTGAAGGAGACAACGTGTACCGGCTCCTAGAAGCGATCGGGCGCGGCGAGCCCGCCCCGCCGCCCGCCAACCTGGGCTCCCCCCTGCGGTCCCTGCTCATTGCCATGCTGCAGCGCGACCCGCAGCGGAGGCCTAGCGTGCACGAGATCAGGAGACACGCGTGAGTACTCTCGTCGCTCGAGTCAATGAGTAACCTACTACCCATTCGAAGGAGACAACGTGTACCGGCTCCTAGAAGCGATCGGTCGCGGCGAGCCCGCCCCGCCGCCCGCCAACCTGGGCTCCCCCCTGCGGTCCCTGCTCATTGCCATGCTGCAGCGCGACCCGCAGCGGAGGCCTAGCGTGCACGAGATCAGGAGACACGCGTGAGTACTCTCGTCACTCGAGTCAATGAGTAACCTACTACCCATTCGAAGGAGACAACGTGTACCGGCTCCTAGAAGCGATCGGTCGCGGCGAGCCCGCCCCGCCGCCCGCCAACCTGGGCTCCCCCCTGCGGTCCCTGCTCATTGCCATGCTGCAGCGCGATCCGCAGCGGAGGCCTAGCGTGCACGAGATCAGGAGACACGCGTGAGTTCTCTCGAGTCAATGAGTAACCTACTACCCATTTGAAGGAGACAACGTGTACCGGCTCCTAGAAGCGATCGGGCGCGGCGAGCCCGCCCCGCCGCCCGCCAACCTGGGCTCCCCCCTGCGGTCCCTGCTCATTGCCATGCTGCAGCGCGACCCGCAGCGGAGGCCTAGCGTGCACGAGATCAGGAGACACGCGTGAGTACACTCGACTCAATGAGTAACCTACTACCCGTTCGAAGGAGACAACGTGTACCGGCTCCTAGAAGCGATCGGTCGCGGCGAGCCCGCCCCGCCGCCCGCCAACCTGGGCTCCCCCCTGCGGTCCCTGCTCATTGCCATGCTGCAGCGCGACCCGCAGCGGAGGCCTAGCGTGCACGAGATCAGGAGACACGCGTGAGTACACTCGACTCAATGAGTAACCTACTACCCGTTCGAAGGAGACAACGTGTACCGGCTCCTAGAAGCGATCGGTCGCGGCGAGCCCGCCCCGCCGCCCGCCAGCCTGGGCTCCCCCCTGCGGTCCCTGCTCATTGCCATGCTGCAGCGCGACCCGCCGCGGAGGCCTAGCGTGCACGAGATCAGGAGACACGCGTGAGTACACTCGACTCAATGAGTAACCTACTACCCGTTCGAAGGAGACAACGTGTACCGGCTCCTAGAAGCGATCGGTCGCGGCGAGCCCGCCCCGCCGCCCGCCAACCTGGGCTCCCCCCTGCGGTCCCTGCTCATTGCCATGCTGCAGCGCGACCCGCAGCGGAGGCCTAGCGTGCACGAGATCAGGAGACACGCGTGAGTACACTCGAGTCAATGAGTAACGTACTACCCATTTGAAGGAGACAACGTGTACCGGCTCTTAGAAGCAATCGTACGCGGTGAGATCAGGAGACATGCGTGAGTACACCTGCAGGGCCTAGCCAAGTGGCTTATGATGGTCTCGTTTTATCCATTTACCGTGCTATCATCACTTTCGCACTTACATACTTGTTAGAACGTGACGTTGCCATTTTGCAATCGCATACGATAAGCGATAAGTAATAAATGTATGAGAATGACAGATTCGTACGTGTCCCGTGTATGGAAATGGTCACCAAGTCCCGTGACCATTCCCATACATTTAACTCCTACTGATCCTGATGACACCAACACAGATCAGTAACATCGCAGCAGTTGTGCTATCCGTCACGTCGAAGACAAAATAAGGGGTATACAAAAACGTTCAAAAATATGTCCCAGTGCACTCTAATTCTGTGTAATAAGAACGTCGTAACATATTTATGAACTGATTCTTTCGATACTTATTTTTGCACTTGACTGTACAAAAAACTAAACAAACATCTGAGCAAATATTTCATTTGCATTCTACTTAAGAATATAATTGTCCATTGTTTTCGAATTCTCATCCTCATAAATAAAATTTGTGAAGCAAAGGTTTATATTTTTTAAATTAGCGTAGAATCCAGCGATTGTCCAAGGCTGAAATAATAGACTAGATAAACTCCAGCCGGCTACCGTATTGCTTACGTCAACATATACATTATCTTCGTTTAATTTATATAAAGAGAGTTAGTAAACAAGCCACTGCAAACAGGCGACTAACTGCGAAATAAATCAACTTTGTTTACAACAGATTTCTATTTGTTACCTATTCAATTATGTCTTTTGCTCAGATTAATTTAACAACATTATTATTCATTATATCCTTAATATTCTACATTAACTATATCAATAATAATTTTAAGCGTTTCTCTCTGTGTCATTTACATGCATAACTGGCTAAAACGTGGATTCATTTATACATTTTCCTTAGATGCAGTCTGAATATAAATTACGTTTAATATGTCCGAAATAGACTTGAGGCCATTCAAACCTTTTTATTCTAGGTATTAAGTTTTTATGTTGAAATTCGACCTTCACATGGGTATTAAATTAGAATAAGTGAATTATGTAACAAGTTCTGTTTACTCGTATACATGACACGAGACAACGAAATATGTGTTAATTAGTGCCCACATACGAAATATGCGCACAATTTGAATGATTTATTGAAGTTACATGTTAGTTTAGTCAAAAGAGTATGTCGTTAGAATGAAAAAATCGTTTACATATTTATTTTTAAAGATTAAGTACGTACGTAAAAAGTACGGTAGAGGTGGTTTTAGAGACAAATAGTTTTATTGGAAACAATCATCTTAAACAAAACTTAAACGTATCCTCCACGAACGTCACTAACCTACCTAAGCTAGTTAAAATGTAATGTTTCACGGCAGGTAACACGTGGAACAATACAAATAAACAATAATAATCTGTGGGATGTTGACTCGACGATCATAGTCCCGATAGTCGTTACAGCGAACGGTTTAATAGTGAAGAGTCGCGACCAACATTCTTAAGAGTCTCTCGCTAGATGGCTGGATCAAGGGTCAGATGCAGAAGGTGATAATCCTGGATACGGCGTGGATAGTCCGTCGGTTCACTGTGGACTTAACCACCGGCAGCTTGGGTCCGCCCCGTTGCCGGCGGCACCCTAGGTTTAAGGTTAGGTTTTTATAATGTGTTTATATTTTGTATTATTTTTGTATGTTGTATTGTATTTTTTTGCTCAAAGTTTGTAGTCAATCTTGCTGTGCATGCTTATTTTGGATGACATTTTAAAACCTATTATTTATTGTTATATTGTGATGTATTGAATGTTAATCTGTTTAGTGTGCCTTTTAAATAAAATAAAATAAAATAAAAATTTTACTTTTATAATCATGTTATAATAACTTAAGAAAATAATTGAATAAAGGCGATATCAATATTATTTCTGTTACTAAGTAATGCTTATTTCCAGATGGGTGCAAGCGACGCCGCCACTAGAAGCCGGCGAGCGCGCCGTAAGCCCTCGCTCGCGCCGCTCCGACGACCTGCACTCGTCCACCGTGCTGCCCTACCTCGTGGAGCGACACTACGGCTCGCAGGACTACTTCACCGGCGATCTGCGACACGGTCAGTGACGAGATCCTTAAAGGCCGATTCAGACCGGAATGGCAGCGGCCCGGTGATTCCTTTCATTGGGAAAGTTTAGAATTGTCGCTTGAAATACTCGAAAAGGTCGCGCGGTGCCGTTGACGGGAGCGGCTGTTCGTGTCACTGCAGCGTCCACAGGAGGCGGCGAGTGACGGAGACGAGTCAGTCGCTGCCATTCCGGTCTGAATCGGCCCTTACACGGCGCCACTCTGACGAGTTGCACTCATCCGTGCGGCCCTACCTCGTGGAGCGACACTACGGCTCGCAGGACTACTTCACCGGCGACCTGCGACACGGTCAGTGATGAGATCCTTAAGGGCCGATTCAGACCGGAATGGCAGCGGCCCGGTGATCCCTTTCGTTGTGAAAGTTTAGAATTGTCGCTTGAAATAAGTACTCGAAAATGCGGTGCCGTTGACGGGAGCGGCTGTTCGTGTCACTGCAGCGTCCACAGGAGGCGGCGACCGACGAGACGAGTCAATCGCTGCCGGTCGCTGCCATTCCGGTCTGAATCGGCCCTTACACGGCGCCACTGACGAGTTGCACTCGTCCATGCTGCCCTACCTCGTGGAGCGCCACTACGGCTCGCAGGACTACTTCACCGGCGACCTGCGACACGGTCAGTGACGAGATCCTTAAGGGCCGATTCAGACCGGAATGGCAGCGGCGCGGCGATCCCTTTCGTTGTAAAAATTTAGAATTGTCGCTTGGAATACTCGAAAAGGTCGCGTGGTGCCGTTGATGGGAGCGGCTGTTCGTGTCACTGCAGCGTCCACAGGAGGCCGCGAGCGACGAGACGAGTCAGTCGCTGCCGGCCGCTGCCATTCCGGTCTGAATCGGCCCTTACACGGCGCTACTTTGACGAGTTGCACTCGTCCGTGCTGCCCTACCTCGTGGAGCGCCACTACGGCTCGCAGGACTACTTCACCGGCGACCTGCGACACGGTTAGTGACGAGTTCCTTAAGGGCCGATTCAGACCGGAATGGCAGCCGCCCGGAGATCCCTTTCATTGTGAAAGATTAGAATTGTCGCTTGAAATACTGGAAAAGGTCGCGCGGTGCCGTTGACGGGAGCGGCTGTTCGTGTCACTGCAGCGTCCACAAGAGGCGGTGAGCGACGAGACGAGTCAGTCGCTGCCATTCCGGTCTGAATCGGCCCTTACACGGCGCCACTCTGACGAGTCGCACTCGTCCATGCTGCCCTACCTCGTAGAGCGCCACTATGGCTCGCAGGACTAGCTATAGCATTTTCAGGTGAAAGTAGAAAAAAGGTAAACAAACCTGCTAACTTGAATTATTTCATAATCACGCACTTTCAGAACACAATCTTAGTTTTATCACCGACTTAAAACCTTAAACCTGAAGTTCACATATATTTTTTGTTAAAATTAATGATATTTATTAGTATTAACGTAAAAATAAACCTGGTAACGTGTTTCACGATGTTTCAAAGACGTCAACTACTATGGAAAGTCAGCCATATTTGTTTACCTTTTTTTTACTTTCAACTGAATAATAGTATATAATTACCGTCGATCTGCCATGTGTTTCATGAGAACAGCATCGAGGAAATACCATGCGAGGTAGCTTGGTTGGTGGTCCCGAAGCAAAAGCATGAACGATCGCATGTTTATCCGCTATTATCGAGCTACTTCGCGTGGCAATTTCCTCGTCCTGTGAAGCACAAAACTGGTAAATAGTCCTAAAATGTGCAAATTATCACACTAGCGCGCTAAGGTTGTAAATGTTGAAAAGTTTTGCAACGCATCTGCTGTATAATATTCCTCTATATCCATGATGTCGCATCTATCATCCACTATCCCTATTCCTACTTCCTAGGGAATGTATAAAATTATTACTTAAATTTTAGTGTTCTTCTCAATCGGCATCTTCATTTCTGAAGCTTGAAGGGTTGGTTGCTTGATGCACTATGCTCTTCCAAATTTATGTGTCCTCGGCGGACTTTAAAGCTTTTTAAATACACAAGCCGGTGATTGATTTTTGTTAAAACAAAGGATAAGCCAGACGATAAAGCCAGACGCATTTTCATCTTTTCTGTTTCTAACATTGTTAATTTGCCGTTAGTTTTGAGCTTTTGCACACTACCGTCGCCATGAGATATATAGGAGCGCCCAGGGTAGTCGCAATCTGAGCAGGCTTCTATTACCATGGCGTTAGAGTACATATTCAGATATTATTGAGCACCTTGTCAGCTCCAATATATCTCATATTTTAACGACAAACGGGTTTTAAGGTCTAAACCCACTAGACGTTCATGCTACGGTCATGGTATGGTACGGTACCATGACCGTAGCATGAACGTATCAGACAATAAAATATTCTTTGTATTGGAAAGTATGAGACGGTGTTGGCCGGCGCCGGAACGTCCTAGTGGGCATAGTCTCATCAATACAAAGAATATTTTTTTGTCTGATACGTTCATGCTACGGTCATGCAAAGCCCGGACGACGGGAGCAAAAATGACCTTTCCACTAGTGTTTAATAAAATATCGATTATGAACATGAACAATTTTTGAATTTGAAAAATTATAGATTATACTTACCTATTATGTTTCCCTAGTAGTTCCACTTCTTTTCCATATATCAATATATATATAAGATTTTTAAAATTAACACACTAACTTTTTTAGTCAACACATTCTCATATTTCTTGTGAATAATTTCGCCTTGAGCATGTAAAAGTAAACTTAACAAGTGCAATTTGAACTTTTTAACGATATTCAAGATTTTGTAACTGTTCTATGGTACTCGATATTTAACTAAGCACTAGTGACAAGTGAATTTCTGCTCCCGCCATCCGGGCTTTAGTCACGATGATATGGTACGGTCTAGTGGGTTTAGACCTTTAATCGCGTAAACTTACCTACGCTTAACATTATCCTAACGTAAATTTACGCGATTAAGACTCGTTTGTCCTTAAAATATGAGTGACAATCGTGAAAGTTTAAATCCAATATATCTTATGGCGACTGTACAGGCACGTCTAATAATATGTATACTTTTCGGAACGTGTGTCAAAGGCATAAGGATCAAAATCGTATACATATTATTAGAGCCGACCGTACATCATTCATGTTTATCTGGTCAGCTTCTTGTATTTTGAAACCTTAGCGATCCTGACACACTTATAATAGATACGTTTATTATGTGTTTCGTTCGACTTCGGAGATCTTCAGGATGTGAGAGCGTAGCGTCTCCCAATGACCGATAGATGCCGCTAGCGTCTATGAAGCCGCTCCACAGCCCGTAGCGCGCCGCTGTGACGTAGTTTCCGCTCAAACAGCTTCCTGTAACCAACCAGCTCGCACCCGGCGACTCGCCGCCATTACATTGTTTCGTCGACCGTCTTGGCCGAAGGTCCGCATATTTTTATTTAAATTCGACACGTGGTCTTTAACTTTTCGATCGACTTAATTCCCAGTAATTATATTTCGGAACTTCTGCTCGAACAGAAAAGTTATTTTAAGGAAGTAATTTGAAGTGTTTCGCTAATCGTCAAGAAAGTGGTCTATCTATCGTTAAATATTTACGACGAAAATTTAAGATTCGAATTTTAAAATTTCATTTCGAATAATCGAGTTCCCGAAGTATTTTCGAACCGATAACGTCCGTCGCGCAATTTTCAAGAGTGACTTCAATCTACCCACTTTTTCTGGCGAAATACGTTCTCGCCCACGATCGTGTTTTAAACGTTACCGTCGTTCAGTCGTAGGCGTTTCCGAGATTTTTAAAGTAGGAAATCGTTCGATTAACGCGTGTTTTTAATCGCGTTACTTCTCATACGGTAACGTAAGCCGCTCCGCACCCGACGAGAGGAAACGTGCATCGCGATCATCGTGTCGCCGCGGGCAGCGCGGCGCCAGCCGGGGGCGGCCCGCGCGCCGCCGGGGAGCCGGCGCCGCCGTGTCGCCGCCGCGGCCGGGCGCGCCGGGGCCCACCCCGCGCTCCGCCGCCGCCGCCGGGAGCTGCAGCTGGACCTGGGTACTCTTTACGTTTTCCGCTCTCGGATCGATTGGTGAGTTAGCTTAATGATATTCTATTAACCCAAGGAATCTAGTCTGCGGATGGCGACGAATGTTGTGATGAGACTGACGTGGCGCCATGTGGACGCCACCGGTCCTGACCTCACTAGCTGCCACGTGAGCGCTGGCCGTCACGTGGTCGCCACTGGCTGCCACGTGGGCACCACCGCGCCATGTGGGTGCCACCGATCCTGACCTCACTGGCTGCCACGTGGGCACCAACGGTCCCGACTTCATTGGCCGCCATATGGGTGCCACCGATCCTGACCTCACTGGCCGCTACATGTTCGCCACCGATCCTGACCTCACTGGCCGCCTCGTGGGCGCCACCGGTCCTGACCTCACTGGCCGCCACCTGGGCGCCACCGGTCCTGATCTCACTGGCCGCCACCTGGGCGCCACCGATCCTGACCTCACTGGCCGCCACGGGAGCGCCTCCGATCCCGACCTCACTGGCCGCCACATGGGCGCCACCGGTCCTGATCTCACTGGCCGCCTCCTGGGCGCCACCGATCCTGCCCTCACTGGCCGCCACATGGGCGCCACCGGTCCTGATCTCACTGGCCGCCACCTAGGCGCCACCAATCCCGACCTCACTGGCCGCCACATGGGCGCCACCGGTCCTGATCTCACTGGCCGCCACCTGGGCGCCACCGATCCTGACCTCACTGGCCGCCACGGGGGCGCCTCCGATCCCGACCTCACTGGCCGCCACGACGGTGCCACCGGGGCGGGGACTCCACTGGCTGCCATGTTGGTGCCACCGGGCCTGACGTCGCTAGCTGTCACGGGGACGCCATCGGTCCCGACGCTGGCCGCCACCGGTCCCGACGCGACTGAACGCCACGTGAACACCACCGGCCCTGACCTCACTGACGCCATGTCGGTGCCGCCGGCCCCGACGTCACTAGCTGCCACGTGGGCACCACCCGTCCTGAACTCACTGCTCGCCACGTGGGTGCCACAGGTACTAACGTCATTGAGTGCCATACCGGCACCACCGATCCCGTTTTTTGACGGGGTGCCACTACGATGCTACCGATCCCGACCTCACTGGACGCTACAACGGTGCCACCGGTCCTCGCCTCATTGGCTGCCGCAACCACGACACCGGTCCCGACTTCACTAGTCGTCGCGACGGCACCATCGGTATTGACCTCACCGGGTGCCACGGGACACCGCTGGCCACGAAATTATAGTCACCATGATGACATTACAGGTAATAATACTGCCGTTCGATGCTGATGCTGTCCAGGCATGGCGGTATAACCCACCTCCATGTTGCTGCCGATCACGAAACCGCTACATTCACGCGACCACCGCAATGGCGCTACAAGTCAGAATACAATTTGTCCGATGAAGTTCATTGTGCAACTACAGTGGCCCGCCAAGCCGATACAATGACGCCACGATAACGCCTCGCTGCCGGCTGCCAACTGGCCGGATGACGCCACCGCCCGCGATATTCGCCATACGGCGGAAGCTCTGCCCAACGCGAAAGCGCCAACGACTCTTGTCAGTTTGGCCCCCCCATATCACGTAAGTAACCAAGCTGATGCCGGCAACCACCCTGGCGCCGCCTGCCGAGCGGAAGCATTGCAAACCACAGTCTGGTGCTCCTGCTTCGGGTGTTCCTGATAGACATACACGTGCCTACTGCAGCTGGGGGATTGCAAACCCCTCGTTCTCGATCGAGGATCCGTTGTAGTGGCTGACCGAGTCACAAGGAACTGCGTCCTATTGTTCTATAGGAAATCTGTACGTTGTATCTATATTCAAAAACTATCTGCAGTCTCCCACGATCCAATACAGCAGAAGCAGGAACACTTAGTGCACACTGCACCAAACCGAAGACCTGTTCGACAATGAATGGAATCTGTAACGTAATATCTCAAATTATTCTACAAATGTTTGACCAGCCCCGGATTCCTCAGACACTCAGATCCGCGGGCCTGCTTTCTGAAAACTGGTGGTATTGACAAGGTTTGGAAACGGATCTCTTATAATGTCTCTACTCGCACTCGTTCTCCAACTATACGGGGTCCTCCTCATAAAACGAACCATTTCTCCGAGGGCAATAAACAAATTTGGGACAAAAACCCCCGGTCGTAAGCGAGCTCGAGATACAGCTGCACGAGGAAAGAGGCCATGGAGAGATAGCTCGAAACACCGATATACTCGTCACAGAAAATAAATTCTTCGTTTTTATCTAAGCGTATTGCTATGCCCGGTGCTATTCCTACACAGATTATTCTTTCCCAGAGCCGATTAAAGGTCTCCCATATTAATAGCTGAACTTACTTACTCCTCTAGCGCTACGACCCAAAGAAAGTCCTGGTCCCCAACACGACTGTTCACCTCTGACTCCGGTCCTGGGCAGTTTTAGTATACTTAATATTATTTGTAAGTAAACAATTGGATGCGTCCGTGACTGCGTCCACATGATACATTTCTGACCAACGTTTGATCACCTATCAAGACTATTTCCTGATAGCAATCCAGTCGAAAAAGTAGTACAGATTACCAGATCGACCCCCATCAACCTAGGTTAGCAAATATACTACCTGAAATACGTTACAATCCTTACTCAAACCATAGCCACAACATTTGCGTCCTGCAGGGAAAATAAGGTAAATGATTGGTTGCGAGACAGCCTGTCTCGCGTCCAACGTCGTGCGCTCCTAGACGGACTCAACCTTACGAACTTGGGCGTCCATGGAGGCTGGTTGCACTATCGCAGGCCCTAACACTGCTTCGGGCGATTACAGAGTCCCATGCCAGCTCCCATCTCATCTGCCAACCGGACTCTTGAGGGAATCTCCCATGGTGAATTAAGAACGTAATAAAATACGTTCATATCGAGGTAAGAAGGAAACACTATACTGAGTATATTGATCAACGCACCGCATTCTCAGTCGGTCCTCAACAGGAAGCCGGTGCATGGTCTCCAACAGGGAACTTGCACTGCGACTCCAAAAAAAAAAAAAAAAAACTACACTTTAAAAGTTAAGGAGAACCTGAGGAGATCGATAGTTAGTATGATTATTAGTTACAACGACCAACGCAGAAAGTATTGGCATCAGGGAATTGCCTACGCACTACAGGTTCAGAACTTACGGAACCAGTTCGGTTCATATACCCACAGGTCGGTACTTTCAGGAAGTCGACGGACGAGCTAGGGGACTCTGCGCCCCCGAGCGGCACCAGCGCCCGGAGGCCACTGAGCAGATCTTCACCCGCTAGGGTACCCCGTCCATCGACCTGTTCGCTCACCTCAAACGTTCACGTGCCACAGTATGTCTCAGTCTACTGGCCCTAACTGAACGCACGATGCGTTGAGGTAAGCGGAACGCTGCTACACCGACGCTGACTGACCAGATCAAAAGAAAAGTCTGCTGGTGTTCCGTTGGCGTTTCTCCAAAGTAAAAACAGGTACGCCCATATGGAAAATAGTCATCGTGGTACGCTAAAAATAACATCGTCTGCCAGTTGTCTCATCAAATCAAGTAACGAAAATTTATCATTTAGCGTAGCGAACGATAATCTCTGATTAATATTATTTGTAAAGTATTTATTTGGCGAAACCTTCGCCTTCAAGGTGCCTGTTTGATTAAACGCTTAAAGAATACTAGTTTTAATCTGAACAGCTGTACGACATATCAGAGAGAAACCCACATATGGAATGTTAATACCGAGTTTAGAGTCCATGACCTTACACTGTACTGTATTATACGTAGACAATTATCCTAATAATTCTCACTTAATTATTTCCTTTCTGAAATTCCGTTCTAAATTAGATAACATCAAAATATGAACCCGGTATTCTGGACGTGTCAATTCGTATAAATTACCGAAAATGTTATGTGAAACTTATGTGTAAAAACTGCGGATGAGTAAGTCCTATATATAATCTGCGGATATCTACTCTGTAGATGTATGCAAATAGCATGTCAACCCAACCGAAAAGCCTCGTTTGAGCCTATTCTTAACCTCTGAATGCAAAGCGATGCATCATGTATTCTTAATTTTATTGACTACACGTCAAAATTCATTGGTTGGTTTAGGGCAGTAGAGCCCTAACATTTCTGCACCCGCTGACTCGCCACCAGGAGATAATAGACAGGTCTCACATCCTGAAGATCTCCGAAGTCGAACGAAACACATAATATGAAATTTTACCTTCCAATAAAATTAATATTATGTTTTCTAAGACTTCGGAGATCTGGATAATGCCTTCCTGGTGGCAATATTTTATCAACCTTTACATTCTCCTCAACAATGAAATGGCGGCGAGTCGCCGGGTGCGAGCTGGTTGGTTACAGGAAGCTGTTTGAGCGGAAACTACGTCACAGCGGCGCGCTACGGGCTGTGGAGCGGCTTCATAGACGCTAGCGGCATCTATCGGTCATTGGGAGACGCTACGCTCTCACATCCTGAAGATCTCCGAAGTCTTAGAAAACATAATATTAATTTTATTGGAAGGTAAAATTTCATATTACAAACTGTTTTCGTCACGGTGCTTTAAATTTGCAGAGGCGGGAGCGGCCGACGGCTGCGGTAGGGTGCGAACTAGACTTTGCTCTTTGAGTTAGGTTCGTCGCATGCGGTTTGAGGTTGCCCCCTATCCCCCCAAAATAGGGATGATGACCAGTGATCGGTTTTTTGGATTCCCCCGGCGGGTCTCCTATAAGTAACTTAAAAAATAAACTTTGGATATTTATACATATTTAAATGCAATTTGCCATTTTTCCGGTCCCTAATGTAATATAATAGTATTCATTTTTTTTATAGTCACACCTGTAATTTTTTATACGCGAAATCCCGCGAGGGTGAATCCAAAAAAACGATCACTGATGATGACCCATTTATATAACCATTTCGATATTTCAATATTCCTGACCAGTAAACAACATTTTAATAAGATGTAAATAAAGTTTCAAATCCTATACAAATATTTAGAAAAGTTGTAACTGAGATTGTAGTCATCATCTCATATTTGAGAATAACTCTGAAATGACCTATCTGTTTTGCCTTGGGTTGCTTATTCCTGATGAGCATTACTAATCCTATAACCCAAAACGAGTCTTTTGTCTTTAATTTTTGCTTAATTAAGTATCTTTATATTCGACTTGGCTTAATCCACTAACAATAGATTTGACAATGATTGCGTTGTTCATCAATACCGCTGAATAATTTCCCCAGTGACTCACTGACTGAAGCAATCGGGGTTGTATTACCATATTCAGCATAATTTATTCCATATTATTCAATTTCAAGTGCACACACAACTGGTTGAATCACGTAGAATCGTTTTTTTTTTACAATTTTGTTGGTCATCATAACAGTGTCATTATATTGTGTTGTGTTGCAATTAAACTTGAGACATTTACGCATCATTTCGTGAGCTGTTGTAATTTGTAATGTAAGTTATTTCGAGTTATTGTGACTGATCTATCCCTTTGCACTTTTTTACCTGAGATTTTTAGATTTGAGATTTTTCTTTAGTTATAGGTTTGTACTTACGATAATTTATGTCATGTTATGATATGACTCTTCTCTCTTAGTTCCACTTTATCTCATCCAATAAATTAATGAATCAAAGTAATTTAATAAGACTAGATTGTCGATGGCGCTTATGGCCTTATATTCGTAGGTTTGTATACAAAAACAATGCCGCGAGACGTAAGCGCCATGGATAATGTGGTCCCTTTACCCAGATAACATCACATATAATCAAGGCCATAGACACATTCTATTTTATTAGGTGACATTTAGTAAATAACTGGATAAATATTTTATGAAAAACTGTTCATACAATTTTCATCGATTTCAATGTCAATTACTGAAACGGAAGAGATTTCTTACTTAACCTGTTTCTATTGTGAAAGCAATCACGTGCCATGACATCTGCATTCAAGATAGATGGGCTGATGAGATGAGCTAGACACGCGCTTATTGTCAACAGCAGCATAAACGCGTGTACAGATGACATTTGACTACTATATGACACTAGCAGTCTTATTAATAATCATGGAATAAAGTAGGCATAACTTTAATCCGCGGTGTAACTGAAGATTAGTGAATTTCAATATTAATAAATGCAGAGTAAGCAGGGAGTATACAAATCTGGCTCTACACTCGTAGTAAAAGTTAAACCTAGGTACCACCTAGTTTAACGATGGAGTAAGCATAGAGAAGCTGTCGTATTTTAAACATTTACTTTTCGATGTCTGTTTTTTTTTCGGCCACCATCGCATCGCATATGACTTATTCGATGTGCAAAGAAAATGCACAAAAATGCAAAGAAAATGCAAATTTTATTGACGATTTAAGGGACTTAGATGAGTTAAATGAGGCGGGGGACGTAATGCCATTATTGAGGCATGTAAAATTTTATAAAATACGAAAAAATCCGCTGGAAGAACTACGTGAAAATGAGTTTAAATCAAAATACATATTTTTTCGATCTACCGCATCTTTTATGATCGACATGGTAAAAAATGACCTAGCTGATGATACAAGAGGTGACTTTAGCTTTTAGGTGGCACCACATCTGAAAGTTTGGAGTATGGAAACAAAGTTTTCAGTCTTTGCTGAGAGGATTTACCACAAAATTGGAAAATACAAAATTATATATTGTTGCATTGGCAGTACTGCACAATATTGTAATGCACAGACACGATCTGGAAGAAGATGAAGCGAATGATGACACCACCGTCCCAGTAACACCAGCAATCATCAACAACGACAATCAATTTTTAAAGAAGTGTAGTATTTAATTTGTTATGTGCAGTCAAGGCCAAATATGGAATCGTCTAAAGTGTCAAAAGCATGTATACATGGACTTTTCGCCTTAGTAATAATGTCGATAGGTAAATATATTCTTGGAACTTTGTGGTGAAAACATATTGGTGACCTTGACTGTACATTATTAATATACTTATTGCCCTATTTTGTAAATAAAAGTATTAATTAGCCGATTTTTTTTTATTTTTCAACATATGATTTATTTATAATTAATAATATATATTATAATAGGTATATACAATTATAAAAGGTTAACTTAAATCTAATATAGGCCCTTGAATGGAACAAAATGGTACTCTCTGCTTAGCGTCTTATAATTTTAACATAAATTAATACGTAAATTAATTTATATAACATCATGTATGTTATTTATACACAACTAAGGATTGAGAAATTCACGGGCGTTTTTCATTTCCAAAAGTTCCCTCTCCAATATAGCACATCGTAACTTCTCCCTGTGATTTTCCATTTTAATGTTGTGCTCTTCAACAGCCATTTCCATTTTAAATAATTTTATGCTCTTCATCAGCCAATTCCATTCTCCTGACATTCTTAAATTCTAGGCCAGTTTTAACTTGTCGCAGTGACAATAGTTTGACCTGAAATTTTAAATTGTTCTTATTATATTGTATATGAATGTATTGTACATAATATTAACACCGGACAGGGCTTTACACAGTAGTAAAAGTAGACACGAATAAATACTATGTGAGGGTGTTCTTATTAATGTTTCTATAACAATCAAATGGGGCATGGTTCTCCGGCTACTGCATCCGAGAACGAAACTGCAGACAAATCAAAATTACTTGACTTACTTAATATGGACTTGCTCCCATGCGTTCGTTTTTAGTTTATTCGTGTTTGTGTCCACGCTTATTAATAAGACTGTAGCAGTCTTATTAATAAAAATCGCTTATTCAAAAGCTAATCTACCGTTACACCTGGACTAGCTACTCCGGGAGTAAGTAAGGATTAATTTTGTAATAAGAACGTTATTAATAAACATCGAGTAGCCTTGGCGTAGCAATACATTCCTTACACCGGGATTAACACGAATGTTATGGCAACCCCACATAATTAAAAAGTAAAAAGAGTGAAATGAACGACAGCGGCCCTACTGCGAAAAACGATATTCGTCAATTTCGAGGATTTATCTCTCTCACTCTAATGACGTCTTCGATTGTGACAGAGAAAAACCTCGAAATTTTCGAATTTCGATTTTCGCGGTAGTAGGCCTGATGACATTTTTATATTGACATTACAAACTTCACCGGCAATTTTGATTATTGGTGTTGGATATTTGGTGGAAAATTTTAATTATTATATTAACAATGAGCCAGAAACGCATTAGGTCATTCAACTGGGATGAAGAAGAAAGGGTAAATTACTTACGTTGATGGTTACTGTATGATTTTTTCCCGTGGCTGTTTTTTACTTGTGTCTTTTATAATTTCAGCAATTATTTCGCTCCGTTCTCAAAGATTACGCACATATTATTGAAAATAAAAGCGTGGACACAAACACGAATAAACTAAAAACGAACGCATGGGAGCAAGTCCATATTAAGTAAGTCAAGTAATTTTGATTTGTCTGCAGTTTCGTTCTCGGATGCAGTAGCCGGAGAACCATGCCCCATTTGATTGTTATAGAAACATTAATAAGAACACCCTCACATAGTATTTATTCGTGTCTACTTTTACTACTGTGTAAAGCCCTGTCCGGTGTTATGTACAATACATTCATATACAATGTAATAAGAACAATTTAAAATTTCAGTTCAAACTATTGTCACTGCGACAAGTTAAAACTGGCCTAGAATTTAAGAATGTCAGGAGAATGGAATTGGCTGATAAAGAGCATAAAATTATTTAAAATGGAAATGGCTGTTGAAGAGCACAACATTAAAATGGAAAATCACAGGGAGAAGTTACGATGTGCTATATTGGAGAAGGAACTTTTGGAAATGAAAAACGCCCGTGAATTTCTCAATCCTTAGGCACAGGTCTCACCGCGAGCTACTAAGCTATGAACTATCGGCTATAAACACGAACAAAAGATGCGCACTCCCGTGTAAATAAAAGAGACACGGCGATACTCGCCCAGCTATCAGCTATTACCGCCGGGTGAGTATCGCCGTGTCTCTTATTTACACGGGAGTGCGCATCTTTTGTTCGTGTTTATAGCCGATAGTTCATAGCTTAGTAGCTCGCGGTGAGACCTGTGCCTAAGGATTGAGAAATTCACGGGCGTTTTTCATAGTATAGTAGCTCGCGGTGAGACCAGTGCCTTAGTTGTGTATAAATAACATACATGAAGTTATATAGATTAATTTACGTATTAATTTATGTTAAAATTTTAAGACGCTAAGCAGAGAGTAACATTTTGTTCCATTCAAGGGCCTATAAGACAGTATTAGATTTAAGTTAACCTTTTATAATTGTATATACCTATTATAATATATATTATTAATTATAAATAAATCATGTGTTGAAAAATAAAAAATACTTTTATTTACAAAATAGGGCAATAAGTAGGTATATTAATAATGTACAGTCAAGGTCACCAATATGTTTTCACCACAAAGTTCCAAGAATATATATATTTACCTATCGACATTATTACTAAGGCGAAAAGTCCATGTATACATGCTTTTGACACTTTAGACTATTCAATATTTGGCCTTGACTGCACATAACAAATTAATACTACACTTCTTTAAAAATTGATTGTTGTTGTTGATGATTGCTGGTGTTACTGGGACGGTGGTGTCATCATTCGCTTCATCTTCTTCCAGATCGTGTCTGTGCATTACAATATTGTGCAGTACTGCCAATGCAACAATATATAATTTTGTATTTTCCAATTTTGTGGTAAATCCTCTCAGCAAACACTGAAACCGTTGTTTCCATACTCCAAACTTTCAGATGTGGTGCTATAAAGCCACTTCTTGAATCTTCAGCTAGGTCATTTTTTACCATGTCGATGATAAAAGACGCGGTAGATCGAAAAAATCTGTATTTAGATTTAAACTCATTTTCACGTAGTTCTTCCAGCGGAGTTTTTCATATTTTATAAAATTTTACATGCCTCAATAATGTCATTACGTCCCCCGCCTCATTTAACTCATCTAAGTCCCTTAAATCGTCAATAAAATAATCGCGGTCCATTTTCTTTGCACAACGAATAAGTCATATGCGATGGCCGAAAAAAAAACAGATATCGAAAAGTAAATGTTTAAATACGACAGCTTCTCTATGCTTACTCCGTCGTTAAACTAGGTGGTACCTAGGTTTAACTTTTACTACGAGTGTAAAGCCAGATTAGTATACTCCCTGCTTACTCCCAATTCGCCTTCTTTATTCCATGTTTATTAATAAGACTGCTACAGTCTTATTAATAAACATGGAATAAAGTAGGCATAACTTTAATCCGAGGTGTAACTGAAGATTAGTGAATTTCAATATTAATAAATGCAGAGTAAGCAGGGAGTATACTAATCTGGCTTTACACTCGTATTAAAAGTTAAACCTAGGTACCACCTAGTTTAACGACTGAGTAAGCATAGAGAAGCTGTCGTTCTTTTTCGGCCACCATCGCGTCGCATGTGACTTATTCGTTGTGCAAAGAAAATGGACCGCGATTATTTTATTGACGATTTGAGGGACTTAGATGAGTTAAATTCATGCATCCAATGTAATGCTATTATTAGTAAGGGTCACGGTCCATACAAAGTTGAGAAAAATTGTGCGCTGTGAGTTACAGTTTTGTAATTTTAACCAGAGCTAGAGGGTCTCAAAATAGTTGTTTTTAGATGTGGAGGGAAAACCAATTCCCCCCCAGAGTGGGGGGGTAGGGGGGTGAATGTGCATGCGGAAGGGCTGCGTTTAATATTTTGTTACTAATTAATAAGGCCTACTATGCATTGTTTGGTATCATTTTCCTGTAAAACGGACCTGGAAAATCCATTTTTTATCATAAACATGAGCAATTTCATATAAAAATGTAGATTTTTTGGAGTAAAAGTAAAAAAGTTACCGTTTTTATTTTAATTTAAGCGTCATATAAGTATTAAAAAACAAACTTATCCAATGTAAAAAAATTGTGTAAGAGCATATTTATTGCAGTTTTTAAAAATATACACATTTTGTAGTCTGTCATACAAAAATTCACTGAAAAAAAATTACCTGACGCGTACCTCCAACAAAAACCTCCGCGTAATCTTAAAAAAGAGACTTTTGTGCCGGCAACTGCTCATAGATTATACATATTTTTGTACTTGCATATTATTGTTCATATTACAATTGTAAATATTTATTGATATGAAAGTAAATTGAATATTTTCTGATCTTCTTTTTTTAAATAACCTAAGATTATTAAGAATTTTATTTGATCAGAGTCTATTTTTAGATTTTCTCGATGATTGTATACCGCGTGTATATTATATATCTGGTCTATCTGATCACATGTATGATATATAGTATCTGATCATATGAATCGGAATGAGTAATCATTTTTACAAGTGTCATTAGGTAATGATCTCATTACCAAAGACGATAAAGGTAATTTTCACTAACCGGGACTAAACAACTAACCCAGTTCACCCACGTTAAAAGTTTATATCATATGGAATTTGACAATCAATTGTTAAACGTTTACTTCATAAAACATCATTATTACCATATCAGCTGAAAGACGTCCACTGCTGAACATAGGCCTCCCCCAAAGATTGCCACAATGACCAGTCCTGCGCCACTCGCATCCAGCGGACTCCTGAGCGGACCCCACCATAGCCCTCTCCATTGCCCTGTGGGTGACTTTAAGCTTTCTTATGAGGCCCATTCTAAGCGACAACGTTTCAGTACCGTATGTCATCAGTCTTTTAAATTTTTGATCAGTGTGCGTTGCCACACTGATCAAATACTTTTGTCTTCAAGAACTGCGGAATATTGGACGAAAAGATGTGTCGTAGCTTCCCAAATGCTGCCCAACCTAGTCGGATTCGATGATGGACCTCTTACTTAAAGTTGGACCTACCTAACTGGGTAGCTTGTCTACACCTTCGAGTTTAGTCTCCGATTGTAACGGGAGATTTCGTCTTATCCATGTTGATCCTAAGACGAACTCGCTCGAAGGCGCTACTGAGGTCAGCGAGCATCGTACTGAAATCTTCCAAGGTCTCAGCCAAGACCACCGTATCATCAGCGAATCGAAGGTGAGTGAGGTACTCGCTGTTTATGTTGATACTCACCTTTTCCAGTCCAGTCTTAAAGACATCTTCCAGTGCAGCGGTAAACAGTGTAATGTATAAACGACTTTACACCCGGGTGCGAATTACGTAATAATTATGTGCGCTTAAATTCGTGCCTCAAACAACTCGGATGTCGGAATTTAGTGTTGCCAGGATGGTGAATTCTGGTTTCTTGTATTTGAGTTAGTGACGGAAGATATGTTATTGCGAAATTATTAATTTTTTTCGCATCTCAAACCATACGGGAGTGTTATAATTGTCTTGTTTTCCTTTTCCTCGTATTGGTCTCTTCCTGCGGTGAATTGGATTTCGTTACTGGCAACCCCGCGGCGTGATCGGAAATGCAAGTCAAGATGGCTGGCAGATCTTTCTTGTAGCAAACAGCGCAGAAGTCTCGTTCCCTTATTTTGGGTTTTATACGGGGCAATACCGTTTCTCCTGGTAAGTGGCGATTGAAATCCGCTTGTGCGCGCTGTGAAATGTTGAAAGTGCTATTGGATTACATCAGAATTCGTTTTTTTTCCAGTTCGGTCTCAGGGCCGCGTGCCGACGTTGAGACGATTTCCCGTGCGTTGGCGATTTGGGCCGCAGATATAGTGACGCTACTGTAACGCCTCGAGTCGACATTTGTCGCCTTCCAATATTCCGCTGGACAATTTTCCTTATATTGGTAAGTTTCCTGATATTATTGACGGCCATGCCTCGTGGCATGACCCGTCGTATCCTGCCGGTTTGGTGGATTGTTAAAGGTATCGGGGGATTATAGTTTGATCCTTTTTTCCAGTTTTGGGCATCCGTATGACGTGACCCGACCGCCGAGTCTCATGCCGAGTGACTGTCCCTCCGGAGTTGACATTTGCTAACACCAACCCCGCTAAACAATTTTCCTCCGACAGGTAAGACTCGTTAACCTCTTTTAAGCCCTCGGCGGCGCCACGCCGTGCCTGGTGTTAGGTGCTACGTACTTTGGTGTAACCAAATTGAGGTTATGACATGTGGCACGGCCGCGTGGACCGCGAGGTTCATTTAGCCACTCCAGGGCAGGTACACCACACTACTCAGACTTCATTTCCTTGGTGGCCTCAATAGTCCATCCCGACGGACGAGTATATCGGGGCCATTTAATCAACTTCTATTCTCCGGGTATTTCAGGAGGAGTCTAGTACGGGCCCGGTTGTAGGCGGTCATCTGAGCGAGTGGATGAGCAACGGGGACGTCGAGGGCACTGGAGTCGCCGTCGTGAGCCGCGAACCAGCTAAGCCCATATCAATATTCAATTAAAAAAAAACAACCTTAAACATTTTCGAGCCGGTTCAAAATTAACTTAAATTAGATAGCATAGAGTAAATTCTTATTAGCGTAATCGACCAAACATCACCAAATAAGATACCAATACTGCTTACTAGAGTCTAAGTGAAAGAAATAAACATTTATTTTGAATGTGTTGTTTTCCTGGGAAAGTCCAGAAAGATTTACCCTACTACAACAGATTAGGGGAGGTGACACCTCCTTGCCTGACTCCCCGTTGCAGTATAATATGCTTCAAGTTCTGGTCTTGGAGTCGGATTGACATAGTGGCGCTTTCGTACAAGCACCTCAACATTTTGAAATAGCGGTAGTCTACTTGGTATCGTTAAAGATACTACAGTACGCCCAGAGTTTCGATCAAATCGAAGGCCTTGGGGGTTACCATGACGTACTAATGCGATTCAGTTTAGGTTCTGGGAAAGGGGCAGTGATACACGACTGGTATAGCCTTGTCCCTTTCTCTCGACCTAAATTAAACCGCATTAGTACGTCATGGAAACCCCCCTTACCCCCCGTCCACAAACGCTAAACGCTAAACAGAGGGGCAGGTTATACCTATTCCTCGGTCTTCTGTATAACATTTACGAAAAGCCAATTCGGAAACCGGCGTGTTCGGGAGGTTGGAAGTCATCAAGCCTGCGTGCAAGACGATTCGTAATGACTCTTGAAAACATCTTATAAATATGGCTCGGAAGTGAGATGGATCGGTAGTTCTTCAATAAGGCGTTGTCACCTTTTTTCCAGAACAGTACCACCACTCTTCTGTTCCATGCCTAAGGCGTTCTCCCTTCCGGAGTTGAACAACTTCTGAACGGCCATGAGGATTGGTTTACCACCTGGCTTCAGATGCTCAGCTATAATTCCGTCTTCCCCAGACGCCCTGTTATTTTTGAGCTGTTCAAGAGCCATTCTAATATCACATAGGCTGATGTCTCGTATATCCTCTGTATAGTGCCGGGTCAGTCACTTACTTCATAAGAAATTTGAGTACGGCCGCGAAAAATTGTACAGTAACAGTCGTGAATTTGTAACACACGGTAACATACGTGAAGTAGGTAACACTAGTGAACTCTCTTAGGCCAGAGATGGGCAAAATGTAATCGACTAACAATTAACAATTAAAATTAACAGAATTAATTGCAACTAACGATTGAAAACCACGATTGATCAATTTTAGTTGTATAGAGTTCGACTAACTTAGTTGCAACTAAATGTAGTTGCAACTAATTTAGTTGCAACTAAATTAGTTGCCGATTGATTTCGGACAACTAAATTTTGTAATCGACTAATTAGTTAGACTGATTTCTCGCGACTAATGTAAGATGAATGTAGGAAACAAATTGAACAAAAAACCTACGACTATGTTGACAAATTGGTTAGGATTAACGGAAGGGCACTTTTTGAAATATCGTATCTCACAGTCCGCATAACTTACGGTGATGCAAGGTAGCTCAAATCCTTTCAAATTTAATAGTCTTTCAGTATTTTATAGCAATTAGTGTCAAAAAGACATAGTTTTTTTTTAGTTAAACGCAAAAAATAAAAGTCCGTTTTTTTTTAAGTTTACGCCCCATGCCGACATTCTTTTTTTTTCTTGTAATATCAGGCCTGTCCAACTAGCACGTTTGGTTCGAACTGTCAGTGCCACCCCGCGGATTACATCAGTAGGGCAAGCGATGTCGCACGTCGCGCACTCGTGAATGTTGTTCATCGAATATCTACGTACTAATTCGACCGCTGTCAGAGAATTGACTATAACAATGAACTATAAAAATAATAAAAAAACAATATAAAAAAGGTAGTAATTAAATATTAAGACTATATCATTTTTTAAAAGGAAGCATCCTTAGCACCTTATTTTTCAGAAAAGGTACGAGTTACGCGATAGAAAGAGAGCGCACGTCTTCGTAACATTTAGCGTTGCGGGAATTTGAAATTAATAGTATCGTAGCAAGAGTCATTTTTTCTTTAAACGTGTTTTTGGAGATGGCTTTCTGTACTTGTACTAATATGTATTCTGCGGTAATATGCATTTTCTGACATTCCTATGGGGCCTACCTATATAATATAAAAAAAAATTGAAGCTTTGCAACACGAATTGCGATTTGTATGTAAAATTTAGATAGGGGGCTCCTGCATTTGAATTTCGCGTTTTTATTTTCAATTACAAAGATTACTGACCTGATGTTACCCTTAAATGAAAGAATATTAAGTGCGCTATTAGGTCATTATTGCATATTTTTCGTAGCATTATTAGGTGAGGCGATATTAAGCCGAAAACGTTAACAAAACTCAAAATTTTATCGAGTTTACAAAACAGAGTATTTTTTTAAGTATCGAATCTCTAAAACTACAAGACCTACGGTAATGCATATTAGCTCAACTTGTTGAAAATTTATTAATCTTTAAACGCTTCTTAACGTATAATGTCAAAAAAGTACGAGCTGTGTACTACGCAACTTTTTTTTGCTTGAAAATGTGGTTTTGATACTGTCCTTTGGGGTCTACACAACATACCAAAAATACTACTTTTTTGCGAGTTTAGGGTGAAATTATGTAAAGTTACACCGTACTATACGTAGTATTATATAGATTTAATCGTGAAATTTAGTCGATTTAAACTAAAACTAATTTAGTTGTTAGTCGAAGATTCTCACAACTAATTTAGTTGCAACTAAATTAATCGCGATTAAAAAATGACGATTGATATTTTTAATCGATTGATTAGTTAACTAAATTATTAATCGATTAATGCCCATTCCTGTCTTAGGCTTAGTACACATGGTTAAGAAAAATCCTAAAAAATACCAGGTTTTTTATTGTAAAAATAAATGAGAAGTAGGCATAAGTTAATACAATGCAAATGTAATAAAACAATATGTAATCATAATGAAAATATTAAGTATTCATATGACCAAAAATTACTGGGTTGTTTGCTCGCATCCGCTCTCGGTACCGCTTCTGTTTTTCCGCCGCAGATAATGCCATCTAAATAGACAAATAAAATATTTTTTTAAACGGTTTGCCAATTTTTTTTAAAATAAGCGTCTGTGGTCGATCATGTATAAATATATCTGTCGTTATTCATAAGAACAATGAAATGAGATTGCTAAGGGGACCAAGCACTAAAGGGCACTTTTTACTTAAATTGTTTTATTCCCTGTAATCTGTATCATGTGTTTTATATGCAATAAAAAATATTGTATTGAAATGTAAATCGCATAATAATTTTAATATTAAATTACAATAAGTATTTAGCACCGGTATTTGGGGAATTTACAACGAACGCTTATATATTTACTTTACAAATGGAGAAACAAAGTCAAGAGATATAATAACTTGTACAAGCCGATTTTAGCCACTTAGTTAGAAAATCAGCAATTACCAAAGTAGGTTTCATTTTTAAGAATATGTGCCGTACTTATGTTATTTTCATATATAATTTATTTAAACTAACTTTATTACTCCTCTTCATATATCCATATCATCATCATCATCATCACATCAGCCGAAAGACGTCCACTGCTGAACATAGGCCTCCCCCAAAGATTGCCACAATGACCGGTCCTGCGCCACCCGCATCCAGTGGACTCCTGCGACCTTCACCAGGTCATCGGTCCACTTTGTGGGGGGCCTACCCACGCTACGTCTTCCGGTACGTGGCCGCCACTCAAGAACATTCCCGCCCCAACGGCCATCGGTTCTACGCGCAATGTGCCCCGCCCACTGCCACTTGAGTTTAGCGATTCGGAGAGCTATTTCGGTTACTTTGGTTCTGCTGCGGATGGTCTCATTTTTAATCCGATCACGCAGAGAGACTCCTAGCATAGCCCTCTCCATTGCCCTTTGGGTGACTTTGAGCCTTCTTATGAGGCCCATTGTAAGCGGCCACGTTTCAGTACCGTATGTCATCACTGGCAACACACACTGATTAAAGACTTTCGTCTTCAAACACTGCGGAATATTGGACGAAAATATGTGTCGTAGCTTCCCGAACGCTGCCCAACCGAGTCGGATTCGACGATTGACCTCTTTCTCGAAGTTGGACCTACCTAACTGGATAGTTTGTCCTAGGTATATATATTCGTCTACAACTTCGAGTGTAAAGTCTCCGATTATTACGGGAGTTGGTGCTACATGGGAATTTGACATGATTTTCGTCTTATCCATGTTCATCCTAAGACCAACTCGCTCGGAGGCTTTACTGAGGTCAACGAGCATAGTACTCAAGTCCTCCAAGGTCTCAGCCAAGACTACTATATCGTCAGCGAATCGAAGGTGAGTGAGGTACTCGCCGTTTATGTTGATGCCCAGCCTTCTCCAGTCCAGAGTCTTAAAGACATCCTCCAGTGCAGCGGTAAACAGCTTAGGCGAGATGACATCTCCTTGCCTAACTCCCCGCTGCAGCAGAATAGGCTTCGAGCTCTGGTCTTGGAGTCGGACTGACATTGTGGCGCTCTCGTACAAACACTTCAACACCTCGATATAGCGGTAGTCGACTTGGCACCGTTGGAGAGACTGTAGTACTGCCCATGTTTCGATCGAATCGAAGGCTTTCTCGTAGTCCACAAACGCTAAACAGAGAGGCAGGTTATATTCTTCGGTCTTCTGTATAACCTGGCGAAGCGTATGGATGTGGTCTACGGTACTAAAGCCTCTTCGGAAACCGGCTTGTTCGGGAGGCTGGAAGTCATCAAGCCTGCGTGCAAGACGATTCGTAATGACTCTTGAAAACAGCTTATAGACATGGCTCAGAAGTGAGATGGGTCGGTAGTTCTTCAATAAAGCGTTGTCACCTTTTTTGAAGAACAGTACCACCACACCTCTGTTCCATGCCTTTGGCGTTCTCCCTTCCAGTAAGACGGAATTGAACAACTTCTGAAGGGCCGTAAGGATCGGTTTACCACCCGCCTTCAGAAGCTCAGCTGTAATTCCGTCCACCCCAGGCGCCTTGTTATTTTTGAGCTGTTCAAGAGCCATTCTAATCTCGCACAGGCTGATGTCCGGGATGTCTTCTGTATAGTGTCGGGTCAGTCTAGCTCTGAGGTCTTCCGCTAGATCAACTTCGGGTCTGCTAGTTGACGTGTACAGCTGTCCATAAAAACCCTCTATCTCACTCAGCAGCTCAGATCTGGATGTGACGATTCTACCATCCTCAGTCTTTAATTTGGCGAGCTGGCTTTGCCCAACAGACAGATCCCTTGCAAAAACTTTAGAGCCCTTGTTCCGCTCGATGGCTTCTTCTATGCACTTGGTACGGAATTGGCGCATATCGCGTTTGAGGGACTTAGAGATCTGTCTGTTGAGCTGCCGGTATAAAGTCGCATCAACTGAGGATTGTAGAACCAGTTCACTCCTTTTTTCCATTAGTTTCTGAGTGGAGTCTGAGAGCTTTCTGGTCTTATTTGTCCGTTGGGCCTTAAAAAACTTAGACCCAGCGCTATGGACAGCTTCCACAAACCCGTCGTTGAATACGTCCACATCATCGCCTAGGCAATCGAAACGGTTTTGGAGTTCCAGCTGAAAGCTCTCGGGGTTTTGGAGATGGAGTGCAGGACGGAGCGTAGACTTCATCAGTCGCGAGCGTTCTAGCTTAGGACATATATTCAACGTGCCTCTTACCAGGCGGTGATCGCTTCCGGTTTTAACCGTACTGATCACAGAAACATCGTTGAATATATGTCTCTTCGTCGACATGATGAAGTCGATCTCGTTTTTAGTTACACCGTCGGGACTCATCCAAGTCCATTTTCTGTGCTCGCGTTTCTTAAAGAAGGAGTTCATCATGTAGAGTCCCTCCTTCTCCAAGAAACCAGCCAGCAGATGGCCCCGGTGGTTCCGACGTCCAACCCCAAATTGCCCCACCCTCAGCTCGTCACCATCTCTCTTGCCCAGTTTCGCGTTGAAGTCCCCCATAACAACGGTGAAGTAGGTTCTGGAGCTATGCATGGCTTTTGAGATATCATCATACATAGCCTCCACCTCGTCGTCGGAGTGTGTCGAAGTCGGCGCGTACACCTGTATGACCTTCAGCGAGTATCTCTCAGATACTCTGAGTATAAGGTACGCCACCCTAGCCGACACACTCTCGATCTTCACCACGTTGTTTACGAGGGACTTGTGGACGATGAACCCGACACCTCCCTGGGACTGTTGGTCGCCCTCCCGGAAATAGAGCAAGTTGCCGGACTTTAGGATTATCGTATCCTCGCCCTCTCTTCGGACTTCTGACAATCCCACAATGTCCCAACGCAACTTGCTCAATCCTTCCTCCAGTTCCACTAACTTTTCGTCGGTCCGCAGTGTACGTGTGTTGTACGTTGCCAGGGCCAGAGGTCGTCGGTGGTGGTAGCCGGATCTTTGCCGGAGATTCTTAGCACCCCTGACCCCGCTAGCACCCTGGCCGCTACCATAACCAGGGCACCGGGGGTCGCCGGAACCTCGGGGCCGCGGCCTTGTTTGTATCATCATGGGGGGTAATTGCCATAATCGCCACGCTTGGCATGCGGGTTGGCGATCGCAGTGTCTCCACCGTACTTTAGGGATGCTGCTGCCCATCCCCCGGTGGTCTTGGTCGTAGTTTTCAGACATACCCGGGTCAAGTGTATGATCAGTAACACTTCAGTCCCTTAGTCGACTCCTACGACACCCACGGGAAGAGTTGGGGTGGTGACAAATGTATTCTTACTGCCGTCACCACACGGCAATATATATCCATATGTAAAAAATAAAATAAGTATCTGATCATCAAAAATAAATAAATAAAAACTGTTCAATAATTGGCTTATACACGATTTTTTTTCCTATTGAGTCTTTTTGAATTTTTAAAAATGCTTAAAAATCACATTTCGCACAATAAAGACGATTGTCTAACCTTTTAATGTTGGATTTTGCCGTGTACACTACTCTTAACAATCAATCACGAATGTTACGTAACACATATGGTAACACACGTATCATTCGTGAATCAATAACCATACCTGGGATCACTGGGGGCAAGTTATAAGGATTTGATATCGATTAAAAAGATGTCGATATAATTATAATAAAAGATGTGCTTATTGAACATTCTCGATTACAGTACAGAGGTTCGATGTCATAATTATCTGATATCGGGCCTCTTCAGATAGTAAAAACTAGTATGCAGATGTAATTTTAATCAAAATGACAATTTAAATATTGATATTTTAATATTAATTGTATATTTTGAAAACTATTTTAAAATAAACGCGTAACTACTCGTTTAAAGTTATTTTTTATTTTAATTGAAGAGTAAGTACCTAATATTTATTTATGCCGAATAACATTTTGATGTTGTCATTCACAGTAACATCGATATATTTTTAGTCGATAAAATATTTTGCTACATCACTTCCGTATAAATGCCCCGAGTTATCCCAGGTATGTCAATAACACATGCAGACATAACCTAAACAGCAATTTTCGTCATGGGTTTTGAAGTAGTAGGACCCCGAAGAGTTTGATTGTTGAAAGAAATTGTCTATAAACACACATAAAATAAATAATATAGTAAATCTGCATTCTTACCTTGCATATTCTCGCTGAAAAATATTAAAACTTCCCGAGACAAAAGCGTCGATCACCTTGAAGGGCACTATCACAGAAAACAAAATGGCGATTTCTTTCCTCAAGTTGCATAACTTGAAGGTGGTGATGCCGTTATCAAAAAAATATCGTCGTTACCCGGAAATTCTGATAGTTTCGTAGTATTTGAGGTAACTTACGTGAGGTATCGTTCGGGATTGAAAAATGAGACACGATATTTTAATAAGTTTTGTATTTATTTTCATTGTTTTTAATTTAAATAATTTAAATTGTATCATTGCAAATTAAAACATTAATTTAGAAATGCCAAAAAGATTACAGGTTCCAAAAAACAATTGTGCATTTTCATGACCTCAAATTATGAGATGTCTTAGGTAGGACACACGATTTTTGTATGGAAACGAAAATTAACACTTTCAAAAAAAATACAAAGTGTTAGTAAAATTGCAAACAAAATGAATTTAATAACTTTTCTGAATAAAAACATTAGTTTGCGCACCAAAATCCACTAACTACTATCATTAAGTAAGATAACATTATTGAGATATAGTACTCTATATTAATGGGACAGTTTCTTTTTTTCAAATGTACAATAATTGGCGGCCATACTCATTTATCAATTATCAAATTCCGTGTGAAATAAACGTTTAACCCGGGGTGCTTGGTTAACCCAGGTTGATGCAATTTGCCCTAACAGGCATTATGGAGTATTTTGTTTACGCAAAATCGCTAAATTCCCGCAGTAGAAACGTACTATCAACAATAAGTCAAAGCAACGTCCCTTTTTTATTCGAGGTACGCAACATGTGCAATTTTTTTACAACTTATTTTTGCATGGAAAGTTCCAAAAAGTATATATTTTTAAAAACTACAATAAATATGCTATCTTGTAGTGTAGTATTTTTTTTATTTTCATATATTTATTTGGTAATACTTATATAACGCAACAATCAAAATAAAAACGGTGATAATTTTACCTTTATACCAATATTAATTTTTTTATATATGAAAATCCTCATGTTTATTATCAAAAATGAATTCCTCGTCTCTTTTTTATATGAAAATGATACCAAACAATGAATAGTAGGCCTAAATATTAGACGAAAAAATTTTAAACATAACCCTTCCGTTTGCACATTCACCCCCCTCCCCCCTCATTCAGGGGGGGAATTGATTTTCCCTCCACATCTAAAAATATTTATTTTTACACCCTCTAGCTCTGGTAAAAATTACAAAACTGTAACTCACAGCGCACAATTTTTTCCATTTGGACCTCTACTATATTGAGGCATGTAAAATTGTATAAAATACGAAAAAATCCGCTGGAAGAACTACGTGAAAATGAGTTTAAATCAAAATACAGATTTTTTCGATCTACCGCATCTTTTATCTTTTATTTGCCTTTTCTTCTTCATCCCAGTTGAATGAACTAATGCGTTTTTGGCTCATTGTTAATATAATAATTAAAAACTTCCACCAAATATCCAACACCAATAATCAAAATTGCCGGTGAAGTTTGTAATGTCAATGTAAAAATGTCATCTGGCCTACTACCGCGAAAATCGAAATTCGTAAATTTCGAGGATTTTTCTCTGTCACTCAAACGAGTGAGAGAGACGAATCCTCGAAATTTACAAATTTCATATTTCGCGGTAGGGCCGCTGTCGGTCATTTCATTCCGTAGTTCACTCTTTTTACTTTTTAATTATGTGGGGTTGCCATAACATTCGTGTTAACTTACTCGATGTTTATTAATAACGTTCTTATTACAAAGTTAATCCTTAATTACTCTCGTAGTAGCTAGTCCAAGTGTAACGGTAGATTAGCTTTTGAATAAGCGATTTTTATTAATAAGACTTTGATAAATTCAAATCCACTTATACAGTATTTTACATGTTTATTTAATATCCTTGTTAAATTAATACAAATATAATCTTCAGCGATCCGTCTCCTTCTTTTTCAATTTTCAATCTGCCATTTTTCTTCTTTTGTTTTTTAACCAGTACGTTATGACAATCGTTCCTATTTTTTTTAATTATAAAGACTACTTTACACGATGGTAAATTAATATTCACAGACAGAAAATACATTAAGACTCGTGTACACAATGTTTTCCTACATTAAAACAGAAGTTTGTTATTTTATATTGCGAAATCATCACATTCGGCCATCCGTACGAGTGCAACTCCTGGTGCATACGTGAACATAAGACTCGTACAGACCGCCTAATATTTTCTTAGACATATATTAGGTGTAGGCACAAAATAACTTAAAGTAAAATTCTACGACAAAAAATTCAGACATGAATCAGATTTAATCAAATATCTGGATTTTTTTGTAGACTAATATACAACAACAACTTAGTTTTAATAATAAATTATAACAAAATCTATCATCACATTCGGTACCTGTGATATAAGACTGCGATAGTACGCATTTTATACGAGATTACAATGTTTTAAAAGTAGCTGTAGTGAATGAAATCTCTTGATCAGATTAGGGCTTCCAATCCGAATATTCTGCTGATTTCAGTATTCGAATAATACGGCATGAGGTATTGGAATATTTGGAAGCACTAGATCAGAAGATAGAATTCGAGACGGTTAACCCTTTACTTGACAGTGTATATAAAATAAATATTTATTTACCCACTTTTTGTAATTTTATTAAATACAGAATTTTTTGCTCTACACAACGGCGAGGCGGCTAGAACGCACGACTTTTGTTTTAAATTCTGCCAATAAAAGGGTAAATAAGAACAAAATTCAATATGCTGTTACCCTTTTAAACGCCTTCCATCTCGCATCAAAATGTTATATACACGCCAATATGTCTACTAATGAACAACGAAAATAAGCCACCAGCAAGACGGCTAATTTGACAGCATACTCGATGATTACAACATTTACAACACACGGCTACTTTTGTGGTTATTGGCGTTCAAAGGGTTAAAGAGTTTCAAGGTAATTATGGTTTTAGTACTCTCATAAGTTGTATAAAGACACTACACAATAATATATCTCAAGCCTAATAACAAATAATGATGTCATGACCAACTATTTTACATTTTCGGTCACAAAACAGCATTGAATCTCCAGTGAACCACTGTACAATATTTTTGAATCCCGTGAATGAGGCGGAAATTTACAAAATTATCATGGTATCAAGCAACAGTAAAACTAATGGATATTATATTACATTATTCGAATACATAATAATTTACCTACATCAATTAAATAATGTTCAAATAATCGTTTTGAAACAATCCCTATAGGTTGGCTCTTAGATAAATGTTTTACTCTGTTGTATAGCGAATGCAAGAATTAACTACAATTTACCACTTTTACATTATAATATTTATATTACTTTTAATTTTTAATTAGTACTTATTATTATGAGGCATGGTAGTTATGCATTGTTACAAATATTATTATTTTGTTTGCCCTTTTTTTGTCGAACATAAGCATCATTCAAAATTTAATGCTATCACTATCTGTACCACTACTATGATTTAAATAAATAAATTCTTAAACTATACACTTCCTATTATCTGCACTCCCTTAACACACGTTATCAACCTCTCCTTTGTTGTTCTGTTCTATTATGAATTAATTTTCTCATCTATCGTGAAGTGAAGAATAGCCGCTTGCTCGTTTGCAGCCGGTGGAATGAATCGCTTTGGCTGTGGTTCTTTTTCAGGCTGAGGCCTTGATGGTGACTGCTAGGGCCGAAGGATCTACAGCTCTGCTGACGCTGTACCCGATTTCTCTTTCTTCACTCACGCTGTAGTGTTCCTTCTCGCAGCTCCGCGGCCACGTTTGGCCTTGGTAGACGACGGTGTGGCCCGGCATGTATCTTTCGTTTTCGGCTTTGTCTCTCTCGCTTAACATTATTCTCGTCGTAGTCCATAATCCCGGAAAATAAACGATAATAATTAATAAGGTGCAATTTAACACATGTCCTCGTAACATCGACAATATTATTCAGTCTCTCATGAAACATCATGGCTCACTCTATTATGAACACTACGTAACCACATTTTTTTTAAGGAACGTAGCTCTTTACAGTTTTGGAACATACATAGCTCCAATCAGACACACTTGGCCTGATATACATAGTTAAGGAGCATACATAGCTCCACTCAGACACACTTGGCCTGATATAGCTTAAGAGCATACATAGCTCCGTCCAGACGCACTTGGTCTGAAAATTTTATGGAACATACATAGCTCCATTCAGACACACTTGGCCTGATATAGCTTAAGAGCATACATAGCTCTGTCCAGACACACTTGGCCTGAAAAATCTCATGGAACATAAATAGCACCATTTAAATATTACATGAGCCCCTGTGGACACACAACCCTTGGCTCGTATCATTATATCGCGTTATTTATTTAACAATTGTACACACTTTATAATTAAATGTGCACTAAAATGTATTCATATTTGAATTACTAAAAACATAAGTTGCACTTATTAAACTCTCAATTATTATAAAGATAATTATTTAACGTGAGGGACGAAAATGAAACATATCATATTAGGTAGGTACCTAATAAGTTATATTTCTTTTATGATAGACGAAGATGACGCCTGATCAAATTATTATAATTTTATTATTCGTGATCTTTCCAATAGTCAAATGTATAATCATGCTTAATTCAGTTATATATTACTCATATATACCTACTTCAATAGCCATAGGTAATATCATTATTATAATAAACTCTTGTTAGCGTAAAACAACTTAGAGTAAATGTTTATTTGAAGTCAATTTATATAATTTAAGTTGAAAAATAGTCCAACAAATAGTCGTTCAAGCTAGAGCACAGTTTCAAAGTATTTTATTTGATAGAGCATTCGTGGGTGGGTATTCAAATGTGAAGTAATGAAAATGAATCAATATAATTTTTAAACCACATGCTAACAGGCGAAATTTTGTACCTTTTGTGTATCATAGTTTACGTGATTTATAAAGTCTAACTTAAAAAATATTCAAAGGAGTACCTGCATACAAATATAAATTATGACAGATTTTTCCCGCTACTATAGTTATAGAGTCAACTTAGAACCTTAGGCCAGTGACAGCGAGTGTTAAGTTAGAACATTGTTGACTTATTTTAAAAGACTTTATTGTCAAAATAGAATAACTTGGATTCTACTTTATAATTAATTAGACATTTGAGCGCCAATCTGCGATTCAAATTTGCCATGCCACACGTGCTAAGCGGTAAAATATAGATTAGTTAAGAAAGACATAATGTCGACATTATCCACAAATATGCTGATTGTGATTATCGACATATTTTTTTAATATAATTAACACCAAAAGCTGGAGTGGCACAATTTCAGGCGTACCTAATATGTTTGTTACTGGAACCATCTCTGATTTAATTCTGAGTAGTTAAATAAAATTGTTAGTAAAATTAATCGAATTCCAATTTTGCTTCTTCTAAAAGATCAACGCTAGTATTACTCACGAATTGCCTTAATAAACGACGTACATCTTTTTGTAATTATTCAAAACAAAATAATGTGTAACGTTAAATATGACATTAAAAACATTTTTACTTCTTATTGTATAATTAGGTAGTGAAAACCATAAAAATATGTGGCGTTTTGATAGACTGCCCCTTCTAATCTATTTGGTTCAGGAAAGATAAAGTTTATTTCTCAAACATTAATTTCATAATGACGAATTATTTGACTATTATCATCTTTTTCAAATATTATTCTAAGATTACCGGACGAAAAATCCTGCTTACCTACACAACACAGGAAGTTTTTAATGCCAACTTGGCATCGGTAAGTCAATACGTATTTTAAAAATAAAGCGTTATAATTATAACCATTGATATAAATAAAAGGGTATGGTACCAGGCGCACGATTGTGTGCTAGCAAATATAGGTTCAGGGCCAGCAATGAGACAACACCGGCATTGTCATCGTCGTAATTTCGGTATTGCCCAAGAAATATGTCATGTTTTGCCTTTTTTTAATGCTTCAACAACTCCAAATATAAAACTCATGGTATCACTTTTTATTCATATAAGTATCGTTTTAATTATTAAAACAAAAATATTTAGCAATTAAAATACAACAAAAATAAATTTGTAAATGAGTGAGCGAAATAGTTAAATGCGGTACTCATAGAAGAAACACGATTATCCGACACTGATCGACGATTATCCGCAAAAAATAGCAATATGTTTTTCCTAACCCTGAGACATCCTAGTACTTCTGACCCAAGTATTAACTATAAAACCTACTTAAATGTATAATTAAATAACTAGACCAAAAGAACTCAACATACAGAGGCGAGAGTGTGTGTACCTATTCCAGTAGCGGGACTTTCGTATCAACCGAAAGACCTTGCCTTGCCTTAAAGAAAATAGTAATAGGAACGTAGCCTAGGTAAACTAATCGACGAAATTCTGGAAAACTATATCGGCTATTTAGTAAAATGTTCCACTTTGTTGACTAAAAAGAAACATATTCCAATAAACATTGTGGTCAAACAAATTCAAATAGCAAATACGCAACGGGTTGCTATAAATCGAAGCACTATAGACTCATTTCAAATTGACAAAATTGGGAATCTCCTATTCACACGTGTATTGCACACGCACCAATATTTAACTGTACGCATGGCCTTTTTTTTATATTAGACCTTTAACGTGGCCATTGAGCCCGTAGCCGTAGGTAAAGTTCCGTAGCACCATTTGTAACTTAAATTATTATGAATCATATTATTCTTACGGATACATACAAGTACAGTCAAGGGCATTAATATATAACACTTCTCCATACGAATCCCTTACAAATGTGTCTATATATTAATGCACTCGACTGTACAACACGAAAAACAAAACTCAAATGCTCTATCTAAATAACTCAAAACTGTGGATAAATCAAATAATTGTGAGCGATATAATGGTTGAGTATCATGTTACTTATAATTCAAAAAATGTAAAGAAATATTTATAGCCAACTTAAAAAGCCTCTCAGTTTCACAGACGCAACTAGATCAAATTTAAATCTATTTAACTGTCATAGAATAAGTTATTGTATTCCGAATACAGTATTCGACTGAACATCATATGGCATATTATTATTCATCTCTCTCATTATGGTAGTCACATTAAGAAAATAACTACTTATTATTTAATTGACTTATGACCTGACAAAACACATATACAATTTAATAATGTCTAAGATTATTTTGGTTTACTGACCGTACTTACTATTTCTAGTAGGTAGTTAAAACTGTTACTTTCACGAATTATCATTTGTAGACATCTACCGCAAAATATTGTCATCCCGCGTACTCGCCCATGTTAATTGTATTGGTTTTATTTCTATTAAGTACTCGTTCTGTACGTATACTTTATAGTAGTGTGTCAGTATCTGCACGTGTATAGGTGCTAGATCACACTTTTGATATGTCAAAAGTCATAACATAATATTTTTTTGTATGATCTAGTCTAGCTTTATTTCCCCAAAATAAATATTAAAGTCTTAATTTATTAGTACATTACTACCGAGGCCGGGAAGTGACTGGTTGCCGGCCGAATATATGTAGACGGCCGAGCGAAGCGAGGCCGGATAGTATTCGGACGGCAACCCGTTACTTCATGGCCGAGGTATGTATAATGCTTTTCTCAAACATGCAATGAAATGAAACAAAAAAATGTATCTTCTTTCTAAGAAATTATAAGTCAACTACATAACTAAGTCTTTGAAACACAGCAAAAGTCAAATACGACACCGACACCTCATTTTTTTTTTAAGATTGACCTGTTTGAAAGTTGCAATTTTTTTATTTAAAAAAGCGGTATTAGACGACGCGGTCGGTTGGGTCCAATTAATCGCATGCAGTGATCGGGGCCGACGGATCGCGCCGTATAATACTGCTTTTTAAATATTATTTTGAGTAGTTATTATACATTTATTTTAAATTATATAATTTAAATACCTAATTATAACTGCAAAAATTTGTCAGTCATTTTTTTTATACTAATATTACTTACAGATAATTATTGGCTAAAAGCCAAGATGCCAGGTCACAACTCTATGTCAAATGAAAATTAAAAAAGAGGTACTTGCCGGCCTAGGCCGGCAACGAGCTACTTCCCGGCCACTTTTTTGGCACTTAACTACAACATTTCATTGCATGTTTGAGAAAAATATATTTCTACGATTTTTGAGAATTAGGTAATAAAATTTGCCATACAAGAGAAAATAAAATGGCTAGTCTCGTATTCAGAATGTGCTGTGTCCGCGAGCACGGCTACTAAGCGCGCACGGCGCGCAGCCGTTGCTAGGCGACGGAGAAACTAGTACAACAGAACAGATCGGTCGTTCGTTATTATTATTACAAACAGAAAGTACTTTTTACACTAAACAAATCGTATATATTTCTTTAGCCATTTAATGCATAGTGATGTATATATCCATCATGTATTCTTGACTCTATTGACAACATATCAGAATTCAAATTTAAATAAATCTTTGTCAAGGTCATGCAATTAAGGATTAATGAAGTAATTATAAAAGTACTGTTGGTACTCTTTAAATTAAATACATCAGTAAAAATGTACCTGTATACTACATATTATTCATGTGCACAAAAATTCTAGTGCGAATGATATAAATTTTACCTTATTGGCTCGTAGATTATTCCCACTTCCGAGATTTGATAAATTCAAATCCACTTATACAGTATTTTACATGTTTATTTAATATCCTTGTTAAATTAATACAAATATAATCTTCAGCGATCCGTCTCCTTCTTTTTCAATTTTCAATCTGCCATTTTTCTTCTTTTGTTTTTTAACCAGTACGTTATGACAATCGTTCCTATTTTTTTTAATTATAAAGACTACTTTACACGATGGTAAATTAATATTCACAGACAGAAAATACATTAAGACTCGTGTACACAATGTTTTCCTACATTAAAACAGAAGTTTGTTATTTTATATTGCGAAATCATCACAAGACTGTCAAAGTGGTAGGAAATGTTGGGTTTTTGATAACCTAGATTATGTTTATACGAAACATAACTGTTCGCGCCTTAAATAACCAAATATGGGTGACAAATTCCAAAAAAACCGTAAATGCGAAGTATATCATTTGAATATCGGGAATACTATTATGTATTAATCATGAACGTATACATTTAATCCACATATATTTTTCCATAACACAAGACTATTGGGGCAGTTTTGCACCTAAGTGTAAGTTTCCGACACTGGTGCCACCAACTTAAAAGTGATGTGTTGTGTTTCAGAGCTAGGCGATGGCGGTTCGCGCACACTATCCACCGCGGAGCTATCGGAGCAATCGTCCCGCAAGCATCGCTGGCACTCCTCCTGCGGCCGCCTGCCTTCCTGCCGCCTCACGTGATCCCAACGACTCCAGCCTTCCGTCTAACCTGCCATTCTGTCGCCAGTAGCGGTCTCAAACACTGAGGCAGACGTCACAATTGCGAGTGAGAGAGCGCTATAATCATGCGAAAGTGGCACCAGTGTGTCGTCTGCCTGATAAAATTAAACAAGGCCACAATTCACGAGTCACAAACCGCTTGTAGCGTTTTCCGCCGGACCTCGATTCGAGCCATTCCGACGTGGGTAGCGTGGTTTCAAGCGGTCTGAAAGAATATTTGGTATCATACAAGCATCGCTGGTACTTTGCGGCCGCTTGCCTTCCTGCCGCCTCACGTGATCCCAACGACTCCAGCCTTCCGTCTAACCTGCCATTCTGTCGTCAGTAGCGGTCTCAAACACTAAGGCAGACGTCACAATTGCGAGTGGGAAAGCGCTATGCTCATGCAAAAGTAGCACCAGTGTGACGTCTGCCTGATAAAATTAACCAAGGCCAAAACCCACGAGTCACAATACGCTTGTAGCGTTTTCGCACGGAGCGTTAAATATGCGTATGTGATCTCTGATCTCGGTTCGAGCCTTTCCGATCTGGGTAGCGTGGTTTCACGCGGTCTGAATGATTATTTCGTGTTATACGAGCATCGCTGGCACGTCTGTAGCCGTCTGCCTTCCTGCCGTCTTACATGATTCATACGCTCCAACCCACTTTAACGAGCCATTCTGTCGTCAGTAGCATGGTTTAAAGCGGTCTGAAGTCTAATTAAATTAACAAATCCAAACAAAATCCACCAGTCAAAAAACGCTCCCTCTGTCTAACTTGATTCCAACGAATCTGATGTCAAACCTCGGTGTGAAGCGATTCTAAACAGTAAGAGCGTGCCTCTTCGCGCTGGGATAAATATACGTGTGACTTCTTTACTTGATGCTATGATAGCTATTCTGTGGTAGGTATGTGGCAGGTTTGAAACAGAAAACACTTGAACTAGGCAAAATATCAAGAGAGTCTCAAACTGCTCATAACGTTTTCGCTCAGACCAGAGGAGGACGCACGAATTATGCGATGCTATATCCAATTAAATTTCTGGATGTAATACGAAAGTGAAATACTAAAGAACCATTTACAAAACTAAAAGACGATCTGTTTAGACGATACTTTTAGCCATGGGAGTCGAGGAAAACGGACCATTTTATCGGAGCGGCGTCGTCCGAGTGAAACGAACTTATGGCCACTGCATAATGCTCTCGCTATCAGTACGCCCGAAGTAAAAACAATCTGGGTATTGTTTCAGTAACTCGCCAGTCGTCCGTCATCTTGAAGCTACTAATGAACCATTTACATAACGTCAATACCAAAAAAAAAACACTTAAATGACACTATGCAACGCGTAAGTGCTCTACCATTATTTCATAACAACCAAAAAATCGTAAAAGTTTTGGGGCTCCAACGACAAAATAAGTTTGAACACATTAGGCATACCAAAGGAACGCTATTGCTTCGTCCATCCACTGGCTAACATTCACTCGGCAGTTAACACGTTCGACGCCGGTGACACAGCGTCTGTGATTATGAATTCTGACTTCTATGCCAGTGACACACAAACGTGATCAAAATAACCTTATTCCTATGCCATTAGCATAAATCAAACTTCCTTCTCCTATGCCAGTGGCATAGAAATATGAACATTTTTGACACAAGTGTTGTGTCACCGGCATCATTTCGGTGACATTTGCGTGTCACTGGCATAAGAGTTCTAATAAAATATTTTAATCGGTCGTTGATTTAATTAAGCGATCACAAACACTGAGTTGACCAGAGGGCTTACCGCGAACCACGAACGACATGTTCTTTACGTATGTACGTAAGAGTGACAGGGAGACAAAACCTGAGTTTAACACAGATCTCAAGTACAAGATGGCATAAAATAACTCTAGGTTGCCATGCTGCGTCTACGTCTTTGGTCGTTATTCAAAATTACCAATAGCTGAGCATAACCTTACAGGCGAGTATTTTAAAACACGTTGAGATATTTAGGAGTACTAGTACTACCACGCTATGTGTTATGAATCATGATGGGTATATTGGATAAATTCTATAAATTTGTCTACCTACATTTAATGACAATAAGTACGAAAATTCAAGATAAGCAATAATCTAAACGAA
>JALPQI010031022.1:0-13290 GCA_025490895.1 Thaumatotibia leucotreta
CTATTTTGTAGTAAAAATAGATCAATAAACTGCAAAATAGTTGTACTACGAGTATATTCAATTATACTGCGAATAGAGGTTCAATTTGTGACGAGAATTTGTCTCGCTACATCTACCCTTAAAAAAAACGGGCAAGAGCGTGTCGGGCCATGTTCAGTGTAGGGTTCCGTAGTTATACAAAAACATAATGTTCCAAATACTTTTATTTTAAAGATGTTTTCCATATTTTTGGACCCACGGATCAAAAGTTAGAGGAACATATATTATTTTATCTAGTACTAACAGCTGACGAGCTATGCTGAAGACAGATAGACGGACAGATGAACAGACTGACATGGCGAAACTATAAAGGTTCCTAGTTTACTACGGAACCCTAAAAACAAGATGGGGTCGTTATAGCTGAGTTATCCGAAGCAGTGATATAGTGACAAATTATAAAAACAACTGTGGGATTTGGTCTAAGTCATTTTTATACGAATTGGCTGAGAAAATGGAGTTTGTGACGTGGTAGAATACCTTTTTTCCAGAAACTAAACTAGGAAAACTTGCTGATAGAATATTAATTGTGAAAATGCGATTACGTACTAGCTCGCCAGAGGCTTAAACCCAAATCCTCAACATAGTTTTTGGTCGTTGATTTTAAGAAGTGGGTAAAGAAGCGGTGCACATCATTAAACAGGACCATCATAAGCCACCTGGATATCCATGGGCTCATTAAAATCATGACCACGATCTTGATAATAAAAAATAATGTCCCCAAAATTGTTTTCTATTAGGTCACGATCTTAGTATGAACGGAAACTTAGAGTTTGTATGGAAATTTTTGGTTACAATTTTATTGAGGAACAAATATTTTTAATTAATTAATTATTTTAATCGATTTCAAATTGTTTTATTGAATATTTTGATTTGTGTTTTTAAGTATCAGGTATCAGCCGTCATCATCAGCAAATCAAGTTGCAAAAACTAAGGACGTGGGTTCAAATCCCACCTCCGGCGTTTCGTAAACTCGGATTTTTTTCTTTGGTGCACGGTATCTAATATTTCTAACACTATTTTTTATTATCAGAATCGAATGGTTCTGATATAAATGGGCCCATGTATGTCTTGATCTGGAAGAATCAGACAATCAGTTATGGTTTTTTTGTAAAACACACCATCGTATCTTGTGTAATACTGACCAGCTGGTTGTTAACAACGAGAGGACCGCCGGAGTCTCCGCCGCAGGTGCTACGGCCGCCGGTGGTGGCAACACAGATGGTGGAGGCCTGCACGGTGAAGGTTCCGTAGGTGGCGGCGCAGACGTTGTTGGCGATCACCTGGAGCTGCACGTGGGACAGGAACTGGCCGAGGGTGATGGCGTCACCTGAGGGTGACAGTGGAGTTAGTCTCTTGTGTAAGGGCTGAGTTTATTAACGTCACGTCGATTATGGCCTGATTCTTTAAGGACTAATTTTGATTTTTATGTATCCCATACAGATTTTCCTTACAGGTGGCTTATGATAGTCCCGTTTTATTCATTTATCGTGCAACGCGTTCGCACTTGCATACTTGTTAGAACGTGACGGCAACGCCGATAAACGATTCTTTAGACGCAGTACCATCATAATCCTACAGAGACAAGGATGCTAAAATCCTTGGAATTTTCTTCCATTGAAAGCAAAGCCAATCAATCATTAAATATCTGGCCAAGTGAGTGCACTTGGCCAGATATTTAATGATTTGACTGGCAGTGGCCAGTGACGTTTTGGGAAGCAAAATAAGGCCCTTAGAGGTATTTTTTTTAATAAATCCAAGTTTCCGTAGTAGTAGTTATAGTAGCACCTAATAGGTACACTCAAAAAAAATTTCGACCCCTCTGAAACTTCCGAAAACCTCCTAGACTATTTAGGTACTCGTGGATTATTTTAAGTCCCAAAACCTCTCAAACAACGGGATTACACTTACTTTTCCCACTCTTTTTTCCACCTTTCCAGGGTCGTTAAAATAAGACAAAAGTTACCATCGTAAGTGTGACCCCAGCCAGAGGCCCAGGCCCAGGTGCCGACGTAGTCGTTGCTGCCGGTGGCGAGGGCGATGGGCTGAATGTTGTCTGCAGAACAAAGTACAACATTACAGAAGATCAAATGGTTAAGTATACATATTAAATATTTTATCCTCCTTAATCATATTTTAAACTCTACGTCTATTAGACAAATTTCCAATTTGATTTGGCAAATTTTGATATAATTTAGCCACGAGGTCAAAGGAGTGAAAGTAAAGAAACTGTACAAATGTATAGAGTAGGCTTTATTTCTGTCAACTTATAACAACTTCTAGCTTAATATCACTATCATATTTAATTTAATTTATTCACTTTTCATACAAGAAAACCATACCATCTCCTCTGTTTGAGAGATATAACATCTTAGGTACCAGTATAAATACCTATTAGAAGATTTGTGAAAATTCCTTATGTTCACAACGTCAGAAGATCAAAGATAAACTGTTAGAAGCAACCAACAGCTGTTGAGGTAGAGATTTTAAGAAGTGGTTTGAAACGTAGCACTCAGTTTAAGTAGTCAGGTTAAGTAGTAGGTAAAAATTTGTTTCAAGAAAACAGTAGGAGAGTAAATAGTAATAGAAATATATTTTAAAATATTATTAGTATGACTTAAAATGGGATATTTACCATGAACGAGTAAATTTTAGCTATTTAGCATGAATTATATTGAATAAGTAGGTACTTGAATTAAGTAATGACACTTGATTTAACTCTGCCTTTTAATCATAACATGTCGTTCGTGTCGTGAACGGGACTACAAAAAGTTTAGTTTACTCACTGGTGTAGGTGACCCAAGGAAGCCTGATGATAGCGATGTCATTGACGAGGGTAATCATGTTGTAGTTGGCGTGCAACTCAACGTCGGTTGTGGTGACCCTGGTGCCGCCGGTGAAGAGCAGGGTGGAGCCGTAGACCACGGTGAAGGAGTGGGCCTGGGAGAAGAGCGTGCGCCAGCAGTGGGCAGCGGTAACCCCGCGGATGTTGGTGAGCAGAGAGGAGCCGCAGACGGATGTGCCCCCGGTTGTCAGGGAGATCACTAAGCCACCCTGGGAACAAAAAAGGTTAGAAGCAAATGTCGAAGTGGTTTGTGCAGAGGTAGTTGCAGGAAGCCATAAGTGAGATACTAGAGAGAAAAATAAATTGGTACGAAACTGCATTGGCATTAAGTCATTCATTTTCATCTTTCACCTTTTATCCTTCATATTGAAAGTATTTTTTCACCTTTAACTGACGAAGTGGAGGTCTCACAGATGTGGTATAATTTCAAATTTATGCAGGGGGTGTAAAGTTGCGATGAAAGGTTAACGTTTTAAGAAGAGAAGCGCGTGAATTCTACTTTGTTTCAGTCGACTACGAATTGTCTACGTTACGGACAAAACGAGTAACATTGATGATTGAGATGAATTTACTTATAGGAGGGAATGACAACGCTAATAACGTTCTAATAAATATAATTTCAGCAAAAGGAGCTTGTACTCGGAGAGTAAGAACTAAGAAACTCGCAAAAAAAGTCTTAACGTTAAATCCCGCGTAGGATTTGTAAAGCTCGAAGGAACTGCCAAGTCAACGACGAGAAATAAGTATGTACTCACAATGTAGGGGTACTGTCCAAGGCTGGCAGCGCCGCCGCCCACAATCCTGGAGCCGTCGAAGTCCAGAGCCTCTTCAGCAGCCTTCAAGCGCTCGGCCAGCGGGATGCCGATCTTGTTGTGGTAATCGATCTCCACCTGCGATTCGGGGACATCTATGACTCCACCAGCCACCAGACCGATCAGGGCGAACGCAACAAGGAGCTTCATATTGAGGTTTTGAACTCGAATGTACCTTGTCACCTGTTACAACCCTTTTTATACTGTTTGATTTAATATCGCTGAGTTAATTGATCTGCTTATCAAAGATAAAGTTTAATAATGCATAATTCAAGCCAAGTATTGCTTATTGGTTCAGAGAAAAAAAAACTTTATGCCCAATAGATCTTTGAAATGATTGTTGTACGTTTCTAAAGGAAATAATACTATCAATTTATTTATGAATGACACCAGCGTTGGTTTCAGTAAGGTCGTAATTACTGTGCACTTAAATATTGATAATGGGTTTTTTGCCGTTTATCTGGGGAAACTCCTAATTGTCTGAAAGTTTGCTACGTCACTACGAAAGGCTTTTTAGAAGAGAAGTCCGGAGTAATTTAAATTAGCAAAATACTAACTACTTAGCATGTATTTTTGACTCCCTTTTATTATAATCCTTCCGCCCAAAAGAATAGGGCGTTAAAACAAATAGTGCAGCATCTTAATGACTTTAGAATATTATTTTTTTGCCTTGTGTCTTGAATGAATAAACATGAATTTTATATAAATCAACCTAGTCCCACCGTACCGCTCACCGCTCAATTATAACTTGTGTTGTGGGACTTGTGAGTATTAAGCAACGATACATAATATAATTGTGTTCGTTGGTCATGATACGTACATCATACGTACATATTTTAACTATCAATATTTGTATATACATATGGGGTTCGAAGCTGGGACCTAGAGGTAGTAGAACCTAGAGCTATTTTTTCATTTGAACGAACACATATAAATTATTCGATTTTGTAGTCCAGAACGGGTTACGGTTATTTTCTTATTTTTAACGTTAAGTTATGATAGCGATGTATTTATATAAGGTCCTAATTTATTAGATGCAGATATTTTAACACATGATACTTTACATTAAAATAATTAACTTTAAATATAAATTAAGAAATCTTTTCATGTAACTTTTTTGATTTCATTTTTCTAACAAAAAAATTAATTATAATTTCCTCTAAAAAAAATCATCATGTGCATTATCACATGTCACAATAACACTGTCTGTCATGTCATCAAACGACACAATCCGACGGAAAATAACATGACATTGACAATCAAGTATTTAATTTATCGACGTGAAGTGGCCAGTTCCAGTTAAGTGGTACGTAAAAGAGGTACTAGAATCTGTTCAATGAGTTTTCATTTAATAATCACATAAACAGGGTGTTTTTACGGAGCAAATTTGTTTTTCCGTTTTCTCCAAAAAAACATCGTAAAAGCTATAATGTTTCACGGTTTCATATACTCCAGAGACCGAGTACTATCAGCTGTAAAAATATCTGCATCTAATAAATTAGGACCTTATATATCGTCGACCGTAGGTTCAATTAGGGTAAGGGACAAAATGGCGAAAATGAGTTAAGTATACAGTTTTGTTCAGAATTTTGCGCTCTTTCGAATGGTGTATATAAAAAAATTCTAGCTTTAAAAAAATGTTCCTTACCCTATTTTTTTTAGGGTGTACCGGATCAAAATAGCTCCAAAAATAAAGTAATTAGAAAAAAATTCTACACAGCTACTAAGAATTAGTGTAATGTACGTACGCAACCGAATTTAAACAAGGTAACCGGCCTTGCTCTTAGGGAATGACCCTTACACGGTTTATTTTTGATGAGAAAATAACAAAAGTGTTATTACGCTAATAATTTTGGAATCGAAAAAAAATATTTTGTCGATACCCTAAAGTGATTGCGTGTTGTATTGAAATAATTGTTCCTTACTTTAATTTGCTCGCATATAAATTTATACGATGTGTGCGTTACGCTAATTTTTTGTATGTTATGTTTAAACTTTATACTTGACAGAATATTTCTTTTACGGAATAAATGAATAATTTAATATTATTATAGATACTTAAATACATACGAGTAGACAGCCATAACCAAGGAACAAATATTTGTGATAATTAAAGACACAAATAATGCCCTCGCCGGGATTCGAACCCGAAATAGTGTAGCTTTAAAACTGGAAGTACATTCAAAAGTGCTTTTGCTATGCTTATTTGAATAAAAAAAAGTTTGCGTTGACTTTGACCATGTTGTGCAGAGTTGCTGCTAGGAAGACTCAAGATTTTGTAGAAATCGTTACACAAGTCTACGAACAAATAAAACATGGAAGCCGCATGCCATACTAAATTGCCTTTCAAAAACGGTCCTGAATTTTACTTGACAAATGTCACCACCTCTTCAATGCATCACGGTATTGAATTTCCATGTCAACCTATAAAAACTTAAACCGCCATTTAAAAATAGTTGTGATTGGTCCATCAATGTTTTGATTGGCCATATTCTATAAACATTTGTCAAAAATGTTGCACCAAAATATGCGCGGTGTTAAGAAAAGCGCTATGTCCTGCCCATCTTGGCACATTGAACACGTTACACGTCCATGTTATATAATTATTGGTCGCAGACACAAGTGATCACGTTCAGATATATGAAATCTATTGTGTAGAATCGCGACAAGGCATGAACAAAAAATTATCCTAATTAAAGTGGTGTTCTGCGCAATATGCAAAATATACAAACTAAAATCAATTTCACCATTTGTTTCCCAATGATACGCCATTTTTATTTCATACATGCTTATTAAAAATTAGAAACAATACAAGTACTTATAATATCGAAGACTTTTGAAAAACTCAAAGCTAATATATGAATAAAAATTATATAAACAAAATCTGTACTAATAGGTAATAATAAAATATGAAGTAGTTCTTCCAACTCTTTACTTTGCCATCATTTCTTATTCAAGGCTTCCGATAACAAAGTTCATTAAGTAAATTATAAAATGGAATTATAGTGTATTCAACCGACTTTAAAAAAGGAGAAGGTTCTCAATACACCTGTTTGCGATTTCGATGGTTCTTTTTTTATTCGAAAGCTGATGGTCCCATTATAATTTAGTCCAGTTCTGATAATTATAAGTCTTAATTGGCATTAAGCATGTGCATTGTGCACGACAATTGGATGAATAACTCGATACCGCGTCAACCGATTTCCATAAATAAATTTTTAACCGACTTCAGAATAAACCGAGTTAGTCCCGTTGGCATCAAGTTGGGGTCTTGGAGATATCGGTTGAAGTCGGTTTTTTTTTAATGATTATTGATATCGTTTGTCATGCAGAACTCTTCGATCGGGAAACATTATCTTATCAGAGACCACGTTACTCATGGTCGAATTTTTCATGGCCATGTTTTTGGGGGGCGTACATTGCGTACAAGCCATGTCACCCCCACGCATCGTGTCCTCGCAGTATATCTGTTGACCATCGCAGCGGCTGAAGCCCGAGTACCCCTCTTGCTGGCAACATTGCCCCGGTTTGTCTCCCTCTGACCCGCACGCGTTATCGCAACTTGGTGCACGCTTTTCAGCTTGGCTAACAACAGCCACAACGAACAGAAGAAAAAGGGTAGTCTTTAAATGTTTCAATGCAGCCATGATGAGTGTGATGATACTGTGATGATGAGAACTGTGAATATTGTTTTCTATGCTGGATTTATATTGGCTGTAAAGGAAAATTAACAAGGAAAATTTTCCTTTAGGTTCAGGTTTGCCTTCATCTGTTCTTTTTAGTCGTAGTTATTATCAGTCTGCGGGACGTTTTGGTTAAGCTTAAAGTGGTACCGGTACCACAGAACAATTAGAATATCAATAGGTACTCTCGATAGGTTTTCTGCACCACCTACTACCTACATTTTTGTAATTGTGTCTCCACTACCCAAAGGTTGTCTGGAAGAGATCGCTTTTTAGCGATAAGGCCGCCTTTTGTGACCTCTGTTTTTTGTATTTCTTTTGTTTTGTGAACTTTTGTTCTTTATTACGTGTGAGGTGTGCAATAAAGAGTTTTGTATTGTATTGTACTCTAGTTCACAATCGAACTATTTCAGTCACTTTTTTATGTCTCTGGTTTTTATGGGTATATTCTCCTACACGCTTAGAACATGATTGGTGCGACAGTATGTCGCAGCAAGATAGATTTCCCGTCTTTTACTTAGTGTACGAATTACATAATGCGACATAATATTATTCTCATTTATACTAGTTAATTGAAATAATCCAAGTTATAATACTATACCTGTTAAAAAAGTTTATTGTAATTTATGTTATGAATGATAAAAATGATTATTATTTGTGTTAAGACTGTCAATTATTTTTTTAAGTAAATTATATTTAACTGATAAAGATCTGTTATAAAAGAAAAAGGTACATAATTTAGGTTTCTTTCTGTCATAATTATTTTTAGATAATTACTGTGTGGTAAAACTATCAAACATAATAACTTACTTTTTACCTGAATACTCAAACGAGATTCTGATCAGCTTTATGTACATATCTTTGTTTTGTTTTTTGACAAGAAATAAATATTATTACGAAAATAATTATGTTTCATTCCAAGAAAAAACATAGCGTAGGTACAGGTTAGGGAATAAGACATTTCAAGTAAACCATACAAACAATAGGACTTGAATTTCCTATACACATTTAGACAAAATAACTTATTTTTTTTCTTATTTTTCAAAACGGATCATCCTTACGCTAAAACTCACGTAGCATATTTTTACAAATATACTATCTTACATTATTTTGCTTTTATTAAAAAAATCATTAAAATACCCTTACTTTATTTTTTTGTAATGATATTGGATCTGTAAATCGAAGACAAATTAGCGTAAGGGACATGACTAGAAATCGCTACGAGTGTAATCGACGTTAGTAATGAAACACATTAGAGTAACGGACACCAATTTTCCTTATTATTTAGTCTACGTAAATAAATACTATGTAGGCAGAAAGAGCACCAAAATATAAGAATACGTGTGAAATCGGAGCCAGGAAAGGTCAAATACAATCAAAGTTATGAGCGAATAAGCAGAAAAAAAAACTTTGTTGGGCTCTCCTGTAAAGTCGTATTTTGTCCCTTACTGAACCTACGGTCGACGATATGAATATGAATAATATGAATTAATATTTTATTATAATATTTATTTTCATGACTACAATTTTATTTATACCTAGGTATAGGTACATAGAATAAATCTAACTAATCTACTTAACCTAACCTATGTAAGATAGGCCCTTGTGATATTGTTTCTATTTGAAAATATTGATATCGAGTTTGAGTGAAAAGAACGAGTGAATACTCAGTAGTGCCTATTGCCTATATTAATGAAATTAAATTTGTAACTTTGACCATATTGCTTAATTTTTTGCTTTTGTATTCACGAGTAAATAACGATAAAATTGCCATAATATTTCACGTAGATATTTTATAAACTGTTATTTTCTTCAATTTATTTAAAGTGAGCTAGCAAGAATTGTCATGGCATACTTTATCGCCTCGTTGGATATTTTGTCAGGTCCTGGACTTTTTTCTAATTTCAGGTTATTTATACGTTGAATTACCTCTATTTCGTTAATTGTTTCTACATCGTCAGTATTATAGCTTGAGTGTTGCTCAGATATATTTTCTTTTTTCGGTCTTTTTTCTGTGTAGAGTGCTCTATAAAGTTTGCTTGCCTCTGTTATGATGTCGCTCCTTTTGTATTTTATTTGTCCTGAGGATTTTACTCCTTCAATCCAATTTTTCTGTACCGTCAGTTCTTTATATGCTTTTTTGATACTTCCTGATCGAGTTAGATGTTTTTTAATTACTTCTTGTCTGTAATTTCTATAGTCGTTTCTAATATATTTACTTGTGAGCTTATAAAGTGCGCTTAACTCTTAAGCACAGGGTATAAAAGCCGACGCCCGCGCTGTAATTCTTCACTTAGCTAGCGACTGCCTTAGCGACAGGTACAACCCTCTGTCCTCTGGCAAGTCTCACTGAGTCTGGGAGTTCGATAGCGTCCTAGCAGTCTTCTCCCATATTCACCCTAGGTCTTAGCTAGTGCCTTGGCGATAGGTTCACAGACTGTCCCTTGGTAATTTGTATCGGCAGTGGAGGGTTCAACCTTGCCACCCACTGTACGACTTAACGTAGCTAGGAAAATCCAGTTATGAATGAACAGTTAATGTATCTATACCTATAAGTATAACCCTAATAAATGTAAACGTTGACATTGGCGTTTAACTCATCTCCAAGGCGCCTACCCTACACATTGGCGCCCAACGAAATAACTACCCGCTCGATTGGAAGATTAAGTTGCATCTACCCTATATTTTTTCTCAAAGTACCCACATAAAATAAAATGGTGGAAATAGATACGAATAAGGAGAGGAATGGCGAAGTATCTACAAAGAAGGTAGTTTCAAATAAATCAAAGGTGAAAACGACAGGAGATACGCAGGCACAAGCGCCACCAGTGTCTTCGATACATTTATCCGAAGAACAGTTTGCAAGATTATTAAAAAACACCTTCCTACCATGTCTACGAAGAATTTTGTTCAATGTACTATTCGATTCCATGGCGAAAATGACCGCAATAAACTGCAAGAGTCTATCAAGAAAGTTCTGTCGAAATGGGCCACCAAAGACCAAGCTGCATACAAAACATCGAAAATTTGCACTTACCTCATCGCCAATATCGAAACAACCAGATTCTCAGCCGTCATTTACGATCAAAACAGATGCTTGTATCTACACCATTGGAGCAGCTTTACTCCAGGGGGAGGGCATTGAGGAACGCCCTATAGTTCAAGGATCAAAGGAAGAGAATGTAACAAAGCAAAGTCCTGGTTTTCTCACGGGACGTCATCGAGCATCAAAGGAAGAGACTGTAACAATACAGATTTTCCTGGTACTCTCACGGGACGTCATCGAGCACCAAAGGGGGAGACTGTAACAATACAGATTTCTTAGAAACACGCGCGGCGCACGGACTCGAATACTTTCTCGCTCGCACATTCGTCCATCTCATCAAGAGGCCGCCGAAGATATCCGAGCGCGCACGAATCCAGAGCGCAGGGTATAAAAGCCGACGCCCGCGCTGTAATTCTTCACTTAGCGACTGCCTTAGCGATAGGTACAACCCTCTGTCCTCTGGCAAGTCTCACTGAGTCTGGGAGTTCGATAGCGTCCTCCCATATTCACCCTAGGTCTTAGCTAGTGCCTTGGCGATAGGTTCACAGACTGTCCCTGGGTAATTTGTATCGGCAGTGGAGGGTTCAACCTTGCCACCCACTGTACGACTTAACGTAGCTAGGAAGTTCCAGTTATGAATGAACAATTAATGTATCTATACCTATAAGTATATAAGAATAACCCGAATAAAAGTATTGATGACATTGGGTGTTTCCGTTACTACCCACCATTACAAACTTTAATTATATTGCCATGTTTCTGTTTCATAAAATATGCTCTTGTGTGTATAATACAATAGTGTTAAATAAAATTTTATAGTCACACCCGTAATTTTTTATACGCGAAATTTCGCTAGGGGGAACCCAAAAACCGATCACTGCTCATGAAACGACAAATTTATTTAAGCGACTATAATGGTAAGTTGTAATAAAGAATATCCATTACGGATACAAACAAAAATGTACATTACAATAAGAGTCGCTTATCAAAAAATGTCTCTTCCAAGCAAAAACAACCCCCGAAAAAAATGCTTGGTAGCATGCTGTACTACACGCGGATAGCCTATACCTAACACTACCTGGCTATGCTACACCCCTACTAGTTCGAGAAGCAAATGTTGAAAGCTGTGCCATCAAAGCAGTTGTTCAAGAATTAGTTTTAGCGCCAATGAATTAAAAACCCTCGCGCCTAACCGACGAATACGACATGAAAACTTTTACGAATATTTTAAGTGACGAAGCCAAAAGGGGCAAGTGCCCCTATTGCCCCCCCCCCCCCCTCGATCCGCGCCTGGCGAAGCATCCTGGGAAGCTTGCATCTATTCACCGGGGCGAGTGGCGCTGCGTCGAGTGTACAAAGGATTTGGAGTACTTTAAACGCCACGCATTCAAGCTACTCGCATTCATACTTATGTTTAAGGTCGTGGGTTTTCTGATCGGCGTCCGGCGACCGACGCGTGTTTGCCGCCGACGACGTTTGAATGTTTTGTTCGCGAATGTTTGAGGGTGGTTTCTCTGAAACGTCGCCGGCAGCGGGTAACCGACGAACGTGTCAGAGAAACCACCCTCAAACATCGGTCTAAGGCGACCGGCTTAGCGGAAAACGTATGGTCCTCCCTCTCGTACCTATATCGGCATCCCGCTCCAACTCATGGATTCGCTCGCCGCTGGTCGCCTTAGGCCAATGTCGTGGCCGCGGCATAACGCAGCCACGTTGCACGTTCCACGTGAAAATTGCTTTTGCTACACCTTTTTTTCTTTTTTTTGAAGTACCTCTCCCACAGACCAACCACCTCCCATAGACGTCCATTATAAGGCGACTCGCGCGCGCCTGCCTTTATATTTTTCATACCCATATATGCGCGAGCGCTAGCAGTAGCAGTTGCGACCAAGTAACAGACCCGTAAGGACCGCACGTTTTTACTAATAAAAAAATCGAGTAAGTAAATTTTATGCCTGTAAAATGTCCACGTGTAGTGTGAAATGGTGTGGAAAGGCAACAAGAAGTTTAAATTTAAAATCAGACGGAATTTTATTCCACAGGTAATACATATTTATAATTTCTTCCGAGCCAGCCCGAGGCCAACTTAAACTAGTCACTCAGTCAAAGTCAAACTATTCTTTATTCAAGTAAGCTTATTAATAAGCATTTTCGAATCGTCTGACATTATCAAGAGAGAGAAAAAAATCTACTACTGGTTCAAACCCTACACCGTACCTGAGAAGAACCAGTAAGAAACTCAGGTGGACTTACTTTTTTCAAAACAGTATAATAATACATCTTATTAAAATTACATGCATTAGAAAGAAATAAAAAACATTTATTTATGACACAACATAGACATTAAAACATATATAAACATTAATGCAAGTAAAAAAAAAAACTAAGTGCCACAAAATGGTCTCCAATTCAGCTTATTGCTGGGCTGAAGCACAGCCCAGCGCTGGTCTTCCATTGGAGCCATTAGTGAAGTCACGGTTGGTAACATAATTTAAAACTAACTACTGGCAAGTTAGCAACCTTTTTAACCTTATTAATAAATAAAAAAGAAAATAACATAATAATAATAAAAACATTAACTTGTACGACTGAACTGAACGTATCCAACCCACCATAGACGTATAATATTTTATCTGTGCTACACACCGACACTTGACAGCTAACGCTCTATAGTCTATGGTTGGTTGGTTTGGCTCACGGGGTTCACAACATGTAAATTTCCTTATCAATTTAATATACATATAACACAAAATAATATAAAAAATGAATCTAAATTAGATGCGTGAAGTGACAAGCTAAATGACAATGAAATGTTGATGAGTTACAAATACGTTACTCCTACATATCTGGCTGCACAATACTTTTACA